>CAUYLG010063602.1:0-64224 GCA_963573385.1 Cacajao melanocephalus
GGCTGGGGTTGTCCCTGAGGCTGGGGTCTTACCAATGGCCAGCAGCTCCTGGTTGGCATCGATGCGGTAATTATTCTGAGACGCTAAAGGGAAGGAACAGTAAAGACCATCACTGATATTCAACATCGCTGGAAAACATTCACAAACTGTAAAACAGATCATGAACTTCTACGTATGCCAATAAATTTTATAAATATAACTATATGAATACACATCTAAAATATTCACATGTAAACGTGTGCTTGAGTGTATCAGAGTGGGAATAGGTATAGTACCACACAAACAGGCTGGGCATGGCGGCTCTTAGCTGTAATCCCAGCACCGTGGGAGGCCAAGGCAGGAGGATTGCTTGAGTCCAGGAGTTCAAAACCAGCCTGGGCAACATGGCAAAACCCCATCTCTGCAAAAAATACAAAAATTAGCCAGGCATGGTGGTGTGTGCCTATAGAGCCAGATACTCGAGACACTGAAGCGGGAGGATGGTTTGAGCCTGGGAGGTTGAAGCTGCAGTGAGCTGAGATCGTGCCACTGCACTCCAGTCCGGGTGACAGAGCAAGACCCTGTTTCAAACAATAACAACAAGAAAACATGTAAATGGCCAGGTGTGGTGGCTCACGCCTGCAATCCCAGCACTTTGGGAGGCCAAGGCGGGTGGATCACAAGGTCAAGAGTTCCAGACCAGCCTGGCCAACATGGTGAAACCCCGTTTCTACTAAAAATACAAAAATTAGCTGGGCATGGTGCCGTGCACCTGTAGCCCCAGCTACTCAGGAGGCTGAGGCAGGAGAATCTCTTGAACCCTGGAGGTGGAGGGATCCGCCCTCCTTGGCCTCCCAAAGTGCTGGGATTACAGGCGTGAGCCCCTGCGCCTGGCTGAGAAAAACATTTTAAACTGGAAGCCTCTCTGATTACCAGTTGAGATGACTATTACAAAGTCTAAGATGAGCCATCTCAGAGCGGTGAGCAGGCGAAGATTTCAGGGGAAGGCACAAAAGCATGGATCTAATTCAGAGCTTGGCACATTTTCCTGTAAAGGACCAGCTTGTCAATATTTTAAGCTTTGTGGGCCCCGCAATGGCTGTTGCAGCTACGCAACCCTGCTGTGGTTCCATGAAAGCTGCCATAGGCAGCACATCCCCAAGCAGGGACAGCCACATTCCAGCTAACTTTAATTATAAACATGAGATCTGGATTTTATATACTTTTCACATAGCACAAAATATTGTTATTCTTTTGACTTTTTCCAACCATTTAAAAATGTAAAAATTGGCCGGGCACAGTGGTTCATGCCTGTAATCCTAGCACTTTCGGAGGTCGAGGCAGGAGGACTGCTTGAGCTCAGGAGTTTAAGGTCAGCCTGGGCAACAAAGTGAGATCATGTCTCTACATACAATTAAAAAATTATTGGGAAGCCAAGGTGGGCAGATCACTTGAGAACCCCAGGAGTTTGAGACCAGCCTGGTCAATATGGTAAAACCCCACCTTGACTAAAAATGCAAAAATTAGCTGGATGTGGCAGTACGTACCTGTAGTCCCAGCTACTCTGGAGGCTGAAGCACAGAAATTGCTTAAACCTGGGAAGGTTGCAGTGAGCAGAGATTGCGCCACTGCACTCCAGCCTGGGCCACAGAGTGAGACCCTGTCTCAAAAAAAAAAAAAAAAAAAAAAAAAAAAAGAGAATCTCCTTTGAAGAGGGTAAGGGTCAGAACACTGGGACTTCGGAGAAGGAGCTTTATCCTGACACAGCCTGGACTGGGCAGAAACACAATTCATGCACTCGCAATAACAGACACTGTTAATTGGGCTTTAACCTTTAGAAGTGACATGAGCCCAAACGCAAGGACTAAATAACGGTGACAAGTTACAATGGAGCTGTCATCTGCACAGGATGGGGCGAGTGAAGGACAAACTGCAAGGAGGGAATCTAGAGATGCTGACTCAACCTAGACACTGAAGGGGATTACTGTTTCCCTGCCTCCCTGGGGGCGAGGAGGGGCCGGCTGACGGCCAGGCCGGCTGAATGAAGCGTGTTGTTCAGTGTTTAGGAGCTTTGTGAGCCTATGAAGAAACACAGTCATTATTACCAATTAAATGAAACTTTCAATTAAACAGTAATACAGGATCTCGCTCTGCTGCCCAGGCTGGAGTGCAGAGGCGCCATCACAGCTCAATGCCACCTCGCCCTGCTGCCTCAGCTGATCCTCCTGCCTCAGCCTCCAAAGCAGCAGGTAACGCAGGTGTGCTCCATGCCTGGCTACTTTTTATTTTTAATAAAAACGAGGTCTCATTATCTTGCCTAGGTGGGCTTCAAACTCCTGAGCTCAAGCGATCCTCCCGCCTTGGCCTCCCAAAGTGTTGGGATTACAGGCCTGAGGCACTGCGCCCGGCCCAAAGATAATACCTGAAACTCGCCAATTCTGAACTGATTTGGCATCTGACTGTCGCTGATGAAGCTATTCGCACCCACGGTAGCAGCGCCGTGGAGGCGCCATAGAATACAGGTGCCCGTGCACAACTCATCCAAGCTCCACCTGCAAACCCGCTGTTCAGTGATGTCCCCATCACCTTAAACTCAGTCAGCAGCATTTACACCATGGACGTCCGCGAGGGCCACGAACCAAAACCTTTGATTTCCACAAAGAGCGGGCTGTTAAAACACTCACCAGCACACCGTGGGGTGGGAGGGTGGTGGCTCATTATAGAGCCATTTTTATCACATATACATAATATGTACATGTGTATCATGAGCATTTATTACTTGGATATGAATTCAAACTTCTAAAACTAGAACAGATACAGGCGAGCTAGAAAACAGGCAGGCCCAGCCCAGCCAGTGCACTGGGAGGCCTGGGGCGTGGGTGACAGGCATCTTACCGAAGGCTTTGGCCACTGCAATGCTTTCCAGGAGGCCCATCAGGGGCACCACAGCCAGCCCAGCCCCCATGTCCTGAGAGAGGAGAGAGGGATGGTGAGTGGCCTTCCTAAGGGGTGTGTGACCCATGAAGGCAGCGAGGGCCCATCCTCCCCTACAGGAAACAGGAGCAAGTGCTTGCCGGCTGCAGGATGCCCCTCCTTGTCTGAAGAGACACCAGAATGTATCTGAATGTGCTGGGAGGAACACAGCACATTCATCCTCAGCTGGAGTCCAAAATGGGAGATGCACCCCTGAACCCCAGGCAGGAACACAACGTAACATTCCCTGAGCTCGCTCAGCTTGCATCTGACCTGGGATTCTTTAATAACTGAGATGTCCCTCCCTGCGGACTCAGCTGTACTAACTGACCTCAGACCCCCGGCACCCAGCAGGGGTAGGGCCCAGGCCAGGGGCTACTGCAGCCACGGCCACGTGCTCCCGGCTCTGCCCACCTGCACCATCTCGGTGAAGGAGATCGTCCCGTTCGCTGTGGTCATTGAGAAGGGTGGGGTCCGGACTGGAGGGAGCCCCTCAGCTGTCTCCCCAGTGAGGATGAAAGGCTGGTATCCAGTCACCTCGAAGGAGTACGCAACCAGGGCCGCGAAGGAGACCACCAGGGCGTTGCGAGCTAGGGGAGAAGCAGAGGCGCGTCCAGGACGCTGCTCTGGTGAGTGCAGGGTAGCGCGGCTGCCTCCAGGTAACTGGGGCAGAAGACGCCCCCGCTGGGCCACAGTCCTCACTCTGCACTCTGGGAAATACAGCCCAGACACAAGTGCCACATGGCAAAGACTCTCTGAAACCAGGTGCCCAGGGTGCGTCCAACTCCAAGCACAAGGGAGGAAGAAATCAGATTTACCCCCTGCCCCAAACAAGGGAGCGCGCATCTGTCACTGCCCATCCCTGATGGCCGCCTGCGGCTTCCCCGATGGTCTCCCTGTGTACGGAGGGGGCCCCCTAGCAGAGCCCACGGGTCTCCCTGAGTTCAGAGGCAATGCTGGAAGGGAGTCGGAGGAGGCCTGTGGCTGGAGCTGACAGCCAGGTCACAGGAGCAATAAGGGCGGCTGAGGACAGAGCTGCAGAGATCTGCAGAGGTGCCCTCGGTGTGCAGCAGAGAACCAGGTGAGGCAAAGCTGGGCGGAAATGACCCAAACCCACAGTGAGGAAGAGACAGGAAGAGGGTTACAATCCCAGGACTCACACCAGAGTGAAAAACCCTCATCATTCATGGAGCACTAGGAGCTCCTGAGGGTTTTACCTCAGCAGTGGGGGAAGATTAGCCCAAGGCCTGGGGTTGGCAAATTTTTTTCTGTAAAGGGCTAAATACTAAAACCTTTTTGCTTGGTGGGCCATAAAGTCTCTGGTGCAACTGCTCAAGTCTATTATTGCATAAAAGCTGACACAGACAATGTAAATGAATGGGAGTGGCTGTTCCAATGAAACTTTATTTACAAAATCTAGTGGTGGGCCAGATTAGGCTCGCCCTAGAATGAACACTGCTTTGGTCCAGCTAACAAAGCTTAAAAGTAAGACCTAGGCAGGGCACAGTGGCTCACACCAGTAATCTCAGCACTTTGGGAGGACAAGGCAGGTGGATCACAAGGTCAGGAGTTCAAGACCAGCCTGGCCAACACAGTGAAACCCGTCTCTACTAAAGAAAAAAATACAAAAATTAGCCGGGTATGCTGGCATGCACCTGTAGTCCCAGCTACTCGGGAGGCTGAGGCAGGAGAATCGCTTGAACCCAGGAGGTGGAGGTTGCAGTGAGCCACACCATTGCACTCCAGCCTGGGTGATACAGTGTCTCAAAAAAAAAAAAAAAAAAAAAAAAAGCAACTGTAACCAAATGCAATTTAATTAACAGGACATTAAAAGAATAACTGTAACCAAATTCTACTTATTTAAAAACTAGAGGAAACATTAAGACTGTTAAGTAACAATATAAAAGATACATTTTAAATGATTCAAATTGAGGCTGGGTGGGGTAGCTCATGCCTTTAATCCCAGCACTTTGGGAGGCTGAGGTGGGTGGATCACTTGAGGTCAGGAGTTCGAGACCAGCTCGGCCAACATGGCAAAACCCCCATCTCTACTAAAAATACAAAAAATTAGCCAGGCATGGTGGTGGGTGCCTGTAATCCCAGCTACTAGGGAGGCTGAGGCAGGAGAATCGCTGGAACCCGGGAGGCAGAGGTTACAGTGAGCCAAGATCTTGCCATTGCACTCCAGCCTGGAGGACAGAGAGAAACTGTGTCTTAAAAAAAAAGATTCAAATTGAATTTCTAGAAATGAAAACCACAGTGTCTGAAATGAAACAAGCACTTGATGCAATTAACAACAGCTGAGGCATTACAAAGAAAAGGATAAAATGTAGCACTAGAAGAGACACAAAATGAAACACAGCAAAGACAAGATTGCAAATCCCGGAAAGCAACAGTGAGCTGTGGGAACTGCTTCAAGGGGCAGTAAATACAGCTATGGGAGTCTGCAAAGAAAGTCTGTGGAATCTCATGAGTAGATAGTATAAAAGAAGGATGCAGTTTCCATATTTGATGAAACTGCCTATATCACCCTTCCCTGCCTTGCCTCTGTCATTAACAGCTCAATAAAGACTGTGGCCTAAACCATCCCCTAGCTTTTGGCTTCTCCTCCTGGCCACCCTGGTGTCTTCTGACGTGGCCCTATGTGGCATGCTGTGCCTCCTGTCTCTAGGACCTGTGAGTACAATAAACTTTGCTTTTTTCCTGAGCCTTTTTCTGTCTCCCCTTGCGGCCACACCTGACTGATCATCGCATAAAGAAATACAATCGTCTCTGAGAAACCTGGGGTGTCTGAGCATTTTGCACTTTGACTTTTCTTTTTTTTTTTTTTTTGAGATGGAGTCTCACTCTGTTGCCAGGCTGGAGTACAGTGACATGATAGTGCAGTGACGTGATCTCAGCTCACAACTTACGCCTCCTGGGTTCAAGCGATTCTCCTGCTTCAGCCTCCCGAGTAGCTGGGATCACAGCCATGTGCCACCACGCCCAGCTAATTTTTGTATTTTTAGTAGAGATGTAGTTTTGCCATGTTGGCCAGGCTGGTTTCAAACTCCTGACCTCAGGTGATCAGCCTGCCTTGGCCTCCCAAAGTGCTGGGATTACAGGTGTGAGCCACCATGCCTAGTCTCCAAACTTTGACTTCTAAGGTGATCCCATGAATCCCCTGGGCATCCCCTGAAGAATACAGATTCTGATTCAGAGATCTGGGGGGGGGGGGCCCTGAGACCCTGCATTTCCAGTAAGCTCCCAGGGGATGCCCAGTGCCTAGGCTGCTGGTCCCAGGTCACACTCTGAGTCTCAAGGTTTAAGATAACAAAGCAAGGGCTGGGTGTGGTGGCTCACGCCTGAAATCTCAGCCCTTTGGGAGGCTGAGGAGGGCAGGATCACTTGAGGTCAAGAGTTCTAGACTAGCCTGGCCAACATGGCAAAAACCTGTCTCTACTAAAAATACAAGTTAGCCGGGTGTGGTGGCGCACACCTGTAATCTCAGCTACTCAGGATGCTGAGGTGGGATAATCCCTTGAACCCCAGAGGTGGAGGTTGCAGTGAGCTGAGACTGCACCACTGCCCTCCAGGCTGGGTGACAGAGACTCCATCTCCTAAAAAAAAGAAAAATAGATAACAAAGCATTTTCACTATTTCACAGACAACTGAACTAAAGCACAGGAACTTCGGCGAGCTACTCTGCAAGTCTAAACACAGGCCAGGCTGGGACTGGAAGCCGGGCATTTCCACTCTAAACCCAGGGCTCTCTGCACCCCACCAGGCTGTGTTCACCACAGCCTCAAGTCTGCAGATCCAGGGAGTGACCAGGGGAACAGACCAGCCCACGCAGCTGGAAGTCACTCAAGAGCTAAATCCAGCCACCCTCTCTCTCCTCTAGCTGTTGGATTATGCAGCCCCCAAACAGCAGGGCCAAGCTCAGCCTGTTCTGTGCTTAATCCTTCCCTTCAGCTCTGAGAAGGCTCAGAGTCACCTATGCTTCCTGACTTTGCTGGGTATGCCTTCCTCTCTGGGTATCCCTGCCCGGAGGGGACCGGTGCCTATCTTGGATGCACTGAGAAGAGGCTTCCACCTCCCCAGGGCGCTCCTTCACCTGCTGATGGCCCTGCTGCTCCTCCCACTATGCAGTCCTCCCCTCCCTACTTCTCAAAGGACCCGTGGTTATCTGTGGCTCAGCCTGCAGCCTCCAGGCCTGAAGCTGAAGCTGTGCCCAGCAAGCTGCACAATTCAAACGGAGCCTGTTGGTCTCAGTGGAATTTGTTTTCTCTCCCCAGGACCTGCCAGTAGATCTGGCTTCTCACCTCGGCACTGCTGACATTTTGGGTGGGTCACTGTTGGTTGTGGAAGCCGGCGCACCATCAGGGGTCTGGCAGCATCCCTGACCTCTCCTCACTAGTTGCCAGCAACTGTCTCGCCCAGTGGTATCCACCAAAAATGTTTCCCAACATTGCCAAATGTCACCAGGGGGCAAAATTGCTTCAGGTTGAGGACTACTGCAGCAGACCAGCTCTCAGCTCTGGCTGTGGATCAGAACCACACCAAGTTTGGTCTGCAGTTTTAAATGTCACAGAGTTTGGTGGCTCATGCCTGTAATCCCAGCACTCTGGGAGGCCGAGGTGAGCCACTTGAGGTCAGGAGTTTGAGACTAGCGTGGTCAACATGGTGAAACCCTGTATCTACTAAAAACACAAAAATTAGCCGGGCGTGATGGCACATGCCTGTAGCCCCAGCTACTAAGGAGGCTGAGGCAGGAGAATCGCAGGAACCCGAGAGGCGGAGGTTGCACCGAGCGGAGATCACACCACCGCACTCTAGCCTGGGCAACAAAGCGAGATTCCATCTCAAAAAAAACCTACTACTAAAAGATAAAACTAAAAAAACTTAATGAAAAATAAAAGTCCCAGAGTTTTGTGTGCAGTTTTAAATGTCCCAATGCCCAAGTAACACCCAGACCAATGACATTAAATCTCTCGGGGTGGGACTCAGGACTCCCCAAGTGACCCCAGCATGCAGCCGAGGTTGCACACGACGTGAGCTGAGGCCCCTCACCTGTCGTGGCAGCCCAGACCAGGCCGTGGCTGAGCCGCACACCGGGGGGCATCTCGGGGTGGACGGGAGGCACGTGGTCCCGCATCAGCTTGAGCACCAGCAGTAGCACCATGCAGACCAGTCCCAGGACGGCGTCGCCCACCCTGTGGACAGGCAGAGGACTGGTCACCACCCAGCTCGGCCCAGGCCTTCTGCTGACCCGAGCATCCTGCTGCTGCTTCTGCTGGAGGTGCCAAGAACCCCCCGGGGGAGGCCCTATGCCCAGGCTGCCGGTCCCTACACTGACTATCAAGGTTTAAGGAAACAAAGCATTTTCAATATTCTCACTGTTTCACACACACTTAACTAAAGCTCAGGAACTTTAGCAAGCTACTCTGCAAGACCAAACACAGGCTAGGCTGAGATGTTTTCTCCTAAGCATTATGCATCCCTGTTCTACTTCAAAACTCAGTTTAAAATTCAGTAAGTACACAAGCCTATGTGGGTCACGATGGCGGTGGGGCGACCCGCTCACATTTTCACTCCCGTAGCCCTTTGCGACTCAAGTCTGTGCAACAGGATCTGGTGAGTGACCACAGGGAATGAGGACCAGCCTGAGCAGCCGGGGCTCTCCAGGTGGCTCTGGAACAAGTATGGCAAACCCACAGCCTGTGGGCCACAAGCAGCCTGGATGGCTTTGAATGCAGCCCAACACAAATCTGTAAACTTTCTTAAAGCATTATGAGTTTTTTAAATGGATTTTTTTCCCAGTTCATCAGCTATCATTACTGTTTTTTATATATAGCCCATGACAATTCTTCTTCCTGTGTGGCCCAAGGAAGCCAAAAGATTGGACACCCTGCTGTAGACATTCTAGAAGGCTTTGGACTAAATGGTCAGTAAGGTCCCTTTTACCTCTAACAGTCCATGATGTTCTCTGACTGGTCGGGCTCCGTAATCACTGCTCCCCCATGAGGCTGACCCCTGCCCACTGGGGCCTCTGAAGGGCAAAGAACCCACTGGTTTCCAGCTGGAAGATGGTCCAGGATCCCAGGATCGCCCCCACTCCCTCCAGGCCATAGCTCTGGGCAGCCATCTCTACAGCTCCCCGATCATTTCTTCCTCCAGCCCCTTCCAGCCAGAGAGGCAGAGAGGTATCCCGGCTTCCTGCTGGATGGTCTGGCAGGGAGGGACCCCTCATCAGAGGTTTTTTTTTTTTTTTGGAGATAGAGTCTGCTCTGTCACCCAGGCTGGAGTGCAGTGGTGTGATCTTGGCTCACTGCAACCTCCACCTCCCGGGCTCAAGAGTCTCCTGCCTCAGCCTCCTGAGTAGCTGAGACTACAAGCACACACCACTATACCCAGATAATTTCTGTATTTAAGAGACAGGGTTTCACCATGTTGACCAGGCTGGTCTTGAACTCCTGACCTAAGGTGATCTCCCTGCCTCGGCTTCCCAAACTGCTGGGATTACAGGCATGAGCCACTGTGCCTGGCCATCAGTGGCTCTTTAAACCACCTGTGGGAAGCGCTGGGTTCTCCTCATCTCTCATCATGGCTCCACCTGCTATCCCCGAGGCACCTGCGTTCTGTGTTAGCCTTCCCAAGCCCTGTGTTCTCTTCCTTAACAAATCACAACCCGGGGGAGACACACTGCCTTCTTTTTCTTTACACAGTCTCTTCCCATTCCTGCCCAAGAAAGCTTTGTGGAGAGGAACAGCACCCCCTTTGGCTCCCCAGAGCTGAGCTTCTCAAACTCTCCCCTGCGCACAGACCACGGGCCTCCTGAACTCTGGCTCTGATAGAGCAGGTCTAGAAAGGGCTGACAATCTCATTTCCTGCCAGCTCGCAGGTGCTGCTGATGGGGCTGCTCTGGGGACCCCTGTTTGAGCAGCCACCAGGGTTGAAAGTTGAGATGGGGGCCAGGAAAGCAGGTGTGGAAGGAGGAGCTTCCTTATAGGAGGTAGGAACGAAGCCCAGGGTACCTGGTCTCCGCAATCCTGAGGAAGGTGTGGTACACTTGCAGGAAGAACTGCCTGGGGATGTTCTGCAGTCCCAGCAGGTTCTGTACAAACACAGAGATGCTGATCAGAGGCCCTGTCCCCAGACCCAGGCAATCTGTCCCCAGCTCCCGGCAATCTGTCCCCAGCTCCCGGCCTGCCATTCCGACCCCATCGCAGACCCTCATTCCCAGGGCCCATCTCAAAAGCTCAGGGGCCATCTGCCCACTTCCACCGCCCCCCAGGCCAGGAAGTCAAAGTTACCCTTGGGGGAAACGGTACTTCACAATTTCTGGGTCAGTGATATGTTTCTCTAAATTACTTTTGTTTTTCATAAACAACAGTGTAGGTGATCCCACAGCAGGGAGACCGGTTCCACAGCTGTAAGGCCAGGAGCCCTGGGCCACCTGGCCCTGCCCCCACTGGTTCGAGGCCACGCCTGCCACTTGGTGGCCAGGCCCCCTGCAATGTAGACCCTTACTGCCACTGGCTTGAGGACACATCTCTCACTAGATGCCCCCCAACCTCTAGCCCCAGTGCTGCCGGAAGGAAAAAGCACTTCGCAGTGTGCGCAGGTCCGGAAGGCTCCGTGGGGCTTCAAGAAACTGGGCTGGGGAATCCCCGGCCAAGTAGGAGCCTTCCACAGCAAGGCCAGCTCTCAGAGCTCCTGGGCAGGAGAAGGAGCTCTATCCTGTGCTTCAGGTTTTTTTTGTTTTTTTCTTTTCTTGAGAGAGGGATCTGGCTTGCTCTGTGGCCCAGGCTGGATTGGAACTCCTGGGCTCCTGTGATCCTCCCATCTCAGCCTCCCACATAGATGGGACCTATGGCGCTGCCACAGCTGTGCTTTAGTTCGTTAAGTTGCCGGAGACTCAGCAGGAGTCAGAGGGGGAAGTTGAGACCCAGGCTCCCAGGGTGACAGGCTCAAGAGCCCTGCCCCAAAACTGCGGTCACAGGGTGGGTGGGGTTAGGACATCCGGGTGGGTAGACTCTGGGACTGCTGGGGCAGGGGCTTCTGTCCTGGATGAGTCAGGAAGACGCCCCTACCCCTAGATGGCTGCTGAGTCCCTGAGCGGGGCTAGGGTTGACAAGTATGAAGGTATAAAGAAGGCACTCTCGGCTGGGCAGGGTGGCTCATGCCTTAATTCCAGCACTTTGAGAGGCTGAAGGGGGGGTGGATCACCCGAGGTCAGAAGTTCAAGACCAGCCTGGACAATATGGTGAAACCCCATCTCTACTAAAAATACAAAAAATTAGCTGGATGTGGTGGCACATGCCTGTAATCCCAGCTACTTGAGAGGCTGAGGCAAGAGAATTGCTTGAACCTGGGAGCCGGAGGTTGCAGTGAGTGGAGATGGTGCCATTGTACTCCAGCCTGGGCAACAAGAGGGAAATTCCATCTCAAAAAAATAATAATAATAAGAAGGCGGCACTCTCCACTTTCACTGTGATCCTATACAAGAACATTATAAGAGACTGGGAGGCCAAGGTTGGCAGATCACGAGGTCAGGAGTTCAAGACCAGCCTGACCAACATGGTGAAATCCCATTTCTATTAAAAATGCAAAAAAATTTAGCTGGTTATGGTGGCAGGCACCTGTAATCCCAGCTACTTGGGAGGATCAGGCAGGGGAACTGCTTAAACCAGGGAGGTGGAGGTTGCAATGAGCCGAGATCACGCCACTGCACTCCAGCCTGGGTGATAGAACAAGACTCTGTCTCAAAAAAAAAAAAAAAAAAAAAAAAAAAAAAAGAACATTCTTGATACCAAAAATGAGGGACATTTCCAGAATAAAGAAGCAACCATGCCCTGAAACAGCATTTGCCAAGCTTACCCCGGGAGATGTGTGCAGATAACTTACAGATCACACTCACCCACACCTAAGCTGGTCCCTCCTCTCTAAAATGGAAACAATGATAAACCTACCTACCGGGGTGTGCTGAGAATTACACATGGAGAGTGTCTTGCCCAGTGCCTAGCACATACCAAGAGTGCAAAAAGTGTCTGCTACTTTATTCACACCCATACACACACTCTCACACACACACACATACACTCTCTCACATACACACACACACACACACACTCGCACACTCACATTCACACACTTCACACACACTCACACACACACTCTCACACACACTCACACACACACACTCTCACACACACACACACTCACACACACATGCCCTCCTGTCCTTGGTCTTCTCATGGTAACTCCGTCAGGGCAGACTGTCTCAGGCCGGCCTGAAGCAGAGCCTGGCTTTGGGAAGATGACCTGCAGTGACACAGGGTCAGGAGGCAGGGTGTACCCCTAGTCTGTCTTGACGGCCACACGGCCCCATCAGTGGAACTGGGCTCACCTCACTCCACCCACACCCAACTGAGCACCCTCTACTGCACCTGCCCAGTGCTAGGTGGCCATGGCTGGGAGCAGAACAGTTCCTTTCCTTGAGGAACTTACAACCCAGCCAAAAACAGAATAAATTACATCCTCAGCTGATGACTGATCTTAGTACATCTTATAGATGTTTTAAAAGTAAATATAAAAAGCATGGCATTTAAAAAATATTAAACAGAAACCAGAAAAAAAAAAAAAAGCACACAACAAAACCACCTAGCTAAATTAGCATGGGGAAATCATTTGCTTGTAGAAATTCTAGCAGCATGCTCGTGACGGATGGGGCCCGCCGGGTATGCCCAGTGCAGGGAGAATGGAGCCACGCCAAGCATGCCACACAGAAACTCAGGAAAGAGTGAGGGGATGGAATTACTGGTCCCCCCAGTTACCCGCTGTAAAATCCAGCCATCACGAGACAGCCCTCCCAGGAGGGTCGTTTTATTAAGAGGGGACCCATAAGAGTACTATGTGCTTCTTCACCCTCGGAAGACAATCTGAAATGGCAAGACGTCCACTGACCACAGGGATCAGGTCGGGCCTTGGTCCTGCTCCCAGCTATCCCTGTGCCAATGAGCAGCAGCCAAAGAGCAGTGCCCTGGGTGGGCACTGGGCCTACCTTGATCTGTCCAAAGCCGATGGTGACGGTAGCAGCAGAAGTGAAGCCTTTAATGACGGGGCAGGAAATGAAGTCCAGCAGGAACCCTGGCCAGCCAAGAGGGGACACCGAGCTGGTCTCAGATCCACCCAGTCCCAGAAGATGAGGGTATGTGTGAGCTCGGAGGGGTGCGAAGGATGCAATTGGGCAGCAGATGCTGCAGCTAAGAACGGCTGGGTGACACACCCTGAGCGGCTGTCTTTGGAGAGCAGAAAGGGGAGACTAGGGTGTGAGGCCACAGCACCTCTCCAAGTGTCCTGGCCTCTCAGCAGAAACGGGTAGACTAAGGGCCCAGGCCCCCATCCCCCACCGAGCCACCCACCTACACGCACACACTCACACCCTGTCCCCAACACACACGGGGATAGACCTTGAAATGCAAACAAGGAAATGCTGAGGTCAAGGGCATCCCCTTGGCAAGAAGGTCGAGCCTCACCCAAACGTAGGACCCCCATGACCAGCTGGATGCAGCCGGACAGGAAAGCCAGCAGCACGGCATAGGCGGGCTCGTGGAAGGTGTAGAAGGAGACCAGGAGGGACATGATGGCAGTGGGGCCCAGAGTCACATCCCGGGAGGTGCCCAGGAAGAAATACACGAAGCAGCCCATGAAGGCAGAGTAGAGGCCATACTGTGGAGACAGACAGCAGTGAGCACCCAGGAAACTGAGGCCAGTCCACAATGTCCCCAGTGTGCGTGTGCATGCACGAAATGTGTGGGTGTCAGCTGTGTCCAGGACACGAGCACACACAGGCGAGACATGCACCACCCTATGCTGCAGGCGGTCCTGCAGCGATCAGGAGGCCACTCTTTTAGCAGCACCCAACTGGGGCCTCAGGGTGCAGACAGCCAGACAGAGGGGTTGCTGCAGGCCTGTATGCTGTGCCCAAGTCTAAGAATGCATTCTTTTTTTTTTTTTTTTTTTTATGGCAGATTTTAACTCTTGTTACCCAGGCTAGAGTCTAATGGCATGATCTTGGCTCACCTCCACCTCCCGGGTTCAAGTGATTCTCCTGCCTCAGCCTCCCGAGTAGCTGAGATTACAGGTTCCCACCACCACGCCCGGCTAATTTTTTGTATTTTTAGTGGAGAGGGGGTTTCACCATATTGGCCAGGCTGGTCTTGAACTCCTGACCTCAGGTGATCCACCCGCCTCAGTCTCCCAAAGTGCTGAGATTACAGGTGTGAGCCACTGTGCCTGGCCTTAGGAAGCATTCTTAAGGCCTCCTCCATGAGTCATTTCGGTGGTCCCTCCATAACCAGCTCAGTGTCTGTGCGTGCCAAACAGGCATAGGAGCCTGGGTCAGCCCAGAGACAGTCATGCGTTATACACTGTAAACCAAAGGTTCCTTGGGGCCCAGGGGTGGAAACCTGGGATGGCTGATGGTGTCTGGGACTGATACTGTGTATCTACACACTGCTTCTGAGATGGGGCTGGCAGCAGGGTCAGACACCTCACCTGGGGCGGGAGTCCAGCCACTTCAGCATAGGCCAGTGCCTGGGGAATGACAGTGAGGCCCACTGAGAGTCCAGCGATGAAATCCATCTTCAGCCACTGCAGGGAGTAGTTGGGCAGCCATGCCAGGATGGGCAGCCTCCTCTGGACAGCCGCGGGGGAGCAGCAGCAGGTGTTCGGGGTCATCCTGGGGCTGGAGAACCTGGCCTGACCCAGCACTGAAGAGGGCATCTTCTTCAGTGGGGCTGGGGATGCAGGTGACATAGACCAGCAGTCAGAGCGTGGCTCTCAAAGAATCCAGCAACACTGGTCAGAGTCGGTGGGGGTCAGGAGGGGTCACTAAGGGTCTCCCCTCCCCAGGGGCGCTGAGCCAGACGGGTCTGAGAGGAAGCCAACAACGCGTGTAAGAGCCAAACTGGGCCAAGACTAGGAGGGCCCACCCCATGCCCTCATCACTCACCCTCCCTGAATCCCCCTGCGCAAATCCTGGGTGCCTTCTGTCCCTCCATTCTCAGCTCTCCCAGATGAGAAACTGCTCAGCGATTTCTTACTGAGAAGGCTGAAGGCTAATTAGGCTCAACACTTCTCGCTCCTGGAGAACTGGCTTCCTTTTCCTTTCCTCCCCCTCACCCCAGGGAATTTAACGGGGAGCAGCGCAGAGAGAAGCAGGGCCCGCGGGGGCACACTAGGCTGGCGGGGGTCCGGCGGCGGCCAGGAGGGGATCCCAGGTTTTCCAACTGCGCACCAATGCGGGCTCCACCCACTACGGTGGACTGCGGCGCTGGTGGGGGGGGTCCTCCACTCCTGAGACCACGCCTCGTTCGGCCCCCACCTGTGGCATTCACAGCCCTGGAGTTCTAGTTGCTTCTGGGAGGACATCAGAGGCGCCCACTTAATTCAGGTGCGCAGCATCCTCCAGGGCCCGGCGCCCGCGCGCAGAGCCGCCCCCCGAGGCCCCCGGCCGCCCCTCTCCGGCCAAAATCCACTCCCCAGCCCCCGGCCCCGCCCACGAGGCCGCTGGCTCCGGATCCTGGGGCCTCCGGCGGGGACCCCGCGCCACCTGACGGTCTGCGGTCTCTCGGCCCCGAGCAAAGCCGAGGGCCATGGGGACCCGGGTGGGCACGCGGCAGGGGGTGGTCCCCGCGGAAGGCGCCCGCACTTTCGGGGTCTGCGCTGGTCCCCGCGTCGGCTGCCCCCGGCGACCCCGGCCACTGTCCGCACCCCCCGCCCCTGGTCCCCGCTCGCCGCCCTCGCGGGCCACGGACTCACCCACCCGGCGCGGCAGCTCGGGGTCTCCTGGCGTCGCCGCAGCCGGGTCCGCAGGAATCACCGGGGACGGGCCGGGGCGGGGTCTGGGGCGCACGTGACCGGGGGCGGGGCGGGGCCGAGCGAGGCAGGGGCGGGGCCGAGCGGGAGACCAGAGCCCCTGCCGAAGCTGGAGCCGTAGCCGCCATGCGCCGCCCCGGGCCCGTCTGCTGCGCGCTGCTGCTGGTCCTGGGGCTCTGCCGGGCGCGCCCCCGGAACGCACTGCTGCTCCTCGGTGAGTGCTGGCGCCGCCCTCCCACGCCCACCTGCTGTGGCCTGCGGAAGTGGCCACTGGCCTCCTCCCTACCCGTGGCCAGTGCTGACCCTGGTGTGCCCTGCCTTTGTATCCCGCTGCCATTCCCTCTCGCCCACCCCTCTGTGCTGCCCTCAGACTCCAAATGGGTGTCTCCCCAGAGAGGGCAGCGAGGGGTGGAGGGGTGAGCCCCAGCATCCAGCCCTTACCTTACCTCCTGCCGCCTGTCCCCACCCGCCTCTGACCCTGCCCAGCCAGAGCCCAGGGGTCCACGGATCCCAGATCCCTCTCGGGAGGGGACGCCTGAGGAGGAGCTGGTGCTCAAGTCCCCAGAGACTGCAGACAGGATGCCCTCCTGGCTGTCATCTCCTCCCCAGTGTAATCTTTTCCGACCCCAGAGGCTGTGGTTCAGCTGCCTTTTCCCTTGTCCGAGGGCACAGCCCTCCACCACCCCCCACCACTGTCTCCCCCAATCCCAGTCCCTCTCAGAAACCCGAAGTTCCTCCCGGGCAAGCACCGTGCTGCTCACAAGACTTCCGGTTTGGGTAATCAAGCCCTGGCCCATGACTAGTGACAAGGCCAAACCAAAGGCCTGTGATTCTTTCCCCTTCTGAGGTCTGGCACGCTGCCAGGTGCCCTCTTTCTGATTAACTTTGTGGTCTCTGGGTGCGGGTTCGGCTCACTGTAACATAAACAGCTCTCCTGCCAACTCCTCACCTCCCAGAAACACAGCGGAGAATCTGCCTGGACCCTCATCTGCAGATGGGATTCCCACTAGTGGCTTTCAGAGCCCCGGCCATGCAGCCCCTGCGCTAGGGCCGATCTTAGCACGGACTGCCATGGGTTAGCTTAAACAACAGAAATGTATTTCTCACAATTCTGCAGGCTGAGAATCCAAGGTCAGGGGCCAGCTTGGTTAGGTTCCACTGAGGGTCCACTTTCGGCTTGCAGGGGATCACCCTCTCACTGTTTCCTCACATGATAACCCCCGGGGGGCGGGGGGGATCTCACTTCCTTTTCCTGTCTCTTTCTTTCTTTCTTTCTTTCTCTCTCTCTCCTCTCTTTTTTCTCTCTTTCTTCTCTTTCCACTTTCTTTTCTTTTCCTTTTTCTTTCTTTTCATTCTTTTTGTGAGACAGGTCTCACTGTGTCACCCAGGCTGGAGTGCAGTAGCACAATCAGAACTCACTGCAGCCTCAACCTCCCAGGCTCAAGTGATCTTCCTGCCTCAGCCTCCCAAGTAGCTGGGACCACAGGTGCACACCACCTTGCTCAGTTAATTTTTGTATTTTTTGTAGAGACGAGGTCTCACTGTGTTGCCCAGGCTGGTCTCGAACTCCTGGGCTCAAGCAATCTTCCTGCCTCGGCCTCCCAGATGCTGGGATTACAGGCATGAAACATGGCACCCAGCCCTCTCTTTTCTTGGAAGGCAACAGTCCAGTCCTGTCAGATCGGGATCCCATCCTTATGACCTCATTTAACCTTAATTAAGGACCCTGTTTCCAGATAGAATCATGTTGGTGTTAGGGCTTCAGCACATGAATTCTGGGAGGACACAGTTCTGTCCATAGCAGGCCCACAGCCAAGTGCCAAGACACTCTGGGTTTGGAGAAGGGCAGCTTTCCTCCTGGGCTGCAGGTAGGGAGCACAGCAGCCTGCTCCCGCTCTGGGCTTACTTGCCTGCCATGTGCTCACACCCCTTGGGTGCTGTGGGGTGGAGGATGCGAGCCCAGCTTGAAGCTGTGCAGCCTCCTGTGCTGTGGACCACATTGCCTCTGAGGGAGCTGGGGGAAGGTGTTGGTCCTGGGGGTTTCCACCAGCCTCTCCTGGGGTGCCCCCAGTGTCAACTACCCAGAGCAGGGGAAGAAGCATGGTGTGGTTGTAGAAGCTCAGAGCCCTGTACCTCACCGTTCTGGGCCTCAGCTGTTTTGTGTAGAGTGAAAGGGCTGAACTATACAATCTGAAGGTTACTTGGCCTTTGAGATGGCATCAGTGAGAAGCAGTGGTGGGGCACACATGCAGATCCTTAGATGCGTGCTAGGCAAGGCTCTCCTGCCCTCTGCCGCAGGCAGTGTCTGCAAAGCCCAGAATTGCCCAGCAGTGTGCTATGGCCACACATTCAGCCGTCGTCTGCCTAAATGCCTAGCTGGGTAACATGCCCACCCAGGTGGCATGACTGCTGGGCTATCATCAAGCTTGTTGGCATATCATGCCTGCATGAGTATCTTGACCACTTGGGTACCATGCCTGCCTGCTCACATACCCACCCAGGTGCCAGGCCTGCCTGGATACCATGCCCACCTGCTTATACCCACCAGCTGTCAGTCCAGCTTGTGTACTGTGCCCACCTGCCAACATACCCATTGGGTATCATGCCTGCTTGGGGTATCATCAGGCTTGTTGGGGTATGATGCCTGCATGAGTATCTTGACCACTTGGTTGCCATGCCTGCCTGCTCTCATACCCACCCAGGTATCAGGCCTGCTGGGTACCAGCCCACCTGCTAACACACTCATTGGGTATCAGGCCTGCTTGGGGCATCATCAAGCTTGTTGGGGTATGACGCCTGCTTATCATGCCCACTTGGATACCATTCCTGCCTGCTAACACACCCACTGGGTATCAGGCCTGCCTGGGTACCATGCTCACCTGCTACACCTACCATCTATCAGTCCAGCCTACATACCCTGCTCACCTGCTAACATACCCACCCTACTGGGTACCATGCCTGCTTGCTAATATACCCAGTGGGTATGGGGCCTTCCTATACATGCCTGCCTGCTATCATGCCCACTGGTATCAGACCTGCTATCATGCCCTCTGGTATCATGCTTGCCCGATATACCCCCTCAGGTGTCATGCCTCCTAGGTAATGAAGTGCTCTGTCACGATAGCATTTGTGCTGAGTGTTCACGCTGAGTCAGTACCATGCCCACCTGGGTAACTTGCCTCCTGGCATCACAGCCCCAGCCTCCCTCACTCCCGGCGCTGTTTCTCATGACCCCAGCCCACCACGTGCTCTCTGTCTCCCACCTTACACAGCGGATGATGGCGGCTTTGAGAGTGGTGCGTACAACAACAGCGCCATTGCCACCCCGCACCTGGACGCCTTGGCCCGCCGCAGCCTCCTCTTCCGCAACGCCTTCACCTCCGTCAGCAGCTGCTCTCCCAGCCGCGCCAGCCTCCTCACTGGCCTGCCCCAGGTGAGGTGCAAGGGGCAGGAGGAGCGGGTGGGCCGGCAGTAGACAGGCTGCATCCAGAGCCCAGGCCTCTGCCACGTCTCCCACCCCTAGGCTCCCTGGGGGGGATTGCCCACTTCCCTCCCACCTCCAGGAGGAGGCACAGCCGCTGGCAGTGAGTGCAGACTAGGGACTCTGACTCCCACCTGCCAGCCGTGTCTTCACTGCTCTGTGTGGCCTTGAGCAAGTGACCTACCTCCTGTGCCTCAGTTTCCTCATCTGTAAGATGGCGGGTATAATGGGGACTGGCGGGGCTGACGCTTCTTATGTAAGCACTTAGCATGGGGCCTGGTATGCTTATTCGGTGTGAACCGCCATCGCGAGTGTCCCAGAAGTGCTATGTGCAGGGACCTGCCGCCGTTAGGGCACACACACTCCTATTTCATGGTGGTAAAATGCACACACATCAGCGTTCCCAGCTTAGCCGTTTTCTAGTACATGTTCCATGGCATTAAGCACATTCACAGTGCCGTGCAGCCATCACCCCATCCATCCATCTCCAGAAGTTTCCCATCTTCCCAAACACAAGCTCTGTCCCACGAAACACGAGCTCCACATTCTCCCTCCCCATCCCCTGCCGACCAACATTCTCCCTCCGTCTCTGTGTATCTGACTGTTCCAGGGGCACATAGGAGTGGAATCGCACAGGACTAGTCCTTTTATGTCTTTTTTTTTTTGAGTTGGAGTCTCACTCTGTCACCAGGCTGGAGTGCAGTGGTGTGATCTTAGCTCACTGCAGCCTCCGCCTCCCGGGTTCCAGCGATTCTCCTGCCTCAGCCTCCTGAGTAGCTGGGATTAAAGGCTAGCACCTCCACACCTGGCTAATTTTTGTATTTTTAGTAGAGACAGGGTTTCTCCATGTTGGCCAGGATGGTCTCAAACTCCTGACCTCAACTGATCAGCCCTCCTTGGCCTCCCAAACTGCTGGGATTACAGGTGTGAGCCACGGCGCCAGCCAATGGGCACTTACTTTTGGTATCTTACCTTGTGATCTTAGCTTATCATAAGCGAAGTGCTTACACTGAGGCTGAGGCTAAGTGGAAGGCCGGGGTGGGGAGATCACATGCGTGGGTGCAGATGCTTCCTGAGAGGCTCATCTGGACACAGATGTGCTCACTTCCGGCAGTGGGCCACAGGACTAGGAGGGGCTCCTCCTTCTTGCCTGATGCCTCCCTAGGCAGTCTGAGTTTTTTACATATACAGTTTGTTTTACAGTGTAAAATAACTAGGTAATAAAACAAGGCCTGGCACTGTCTTTTTCACTCTGTGATGTGTGATCGTAATGAAGGGCTGAGGAATGCAGATAGGCAAAAAGAATATCCAGGCCACCTCACGCTGGTGCACGCCCTCCAGGACCCCTTCTTCCTTGCGAAGTCCTCTTTTCATGGGAGGGACCCATGGGCCTCTTGGGCAGGGAGTGGGAGGTGGAGCCAAGCTCTCTGGGTTCTGGCCACTTGAAGTCTAAATCGGGGCCCCGAGAAGGCCCCTGGTGATGGGAGGGCTGTGTGAGAACAGCTGTGGCCGGTGGGGCCCTGGACCTCATGTGTCTTTCCGGCAGCATCAGAATGGAATGTACGGGCTGCACCAGGACGTGCACCACTTCAACTCCTTTGACAGGGTGCGGAGCCTGCCACTGCTGCTCGGCCAAGCCGGCGTGCGCACAGGTGAGGACGCTGCACTGAGGGCGGGGCAAAGGGTGAGGCACAGAGGCCCAGCCAGAGCCCAGGAGGTTCAGTGCCCTGTCCCAAGGCACCCTCAGCCCCTGTGGCCTACCCTTAGCTCTTGTCCCAAAGGACCTGGGCCTGGGTCTCCTGGCTGGGCTGTGAGTCCACGAGAACCCACAGTGCACTTAGGGCAGAGGGGGCAAGGAAGGGAGCAGGGGGGTTGGGAGGCTGAAGGGACTCTGCACAGGCCTCTCTTCCCACCCAGGCATCATTGGAAAGAAGCATGTGGGGCCGGAGACCGTGTATCCGTTTGACTTTGCTTACACCGAGGACAACAGCTCCGTCCTCCAGGTGGGGCGGAACATCACGAGAATTAAGCTGCTTGTCCGGAAATTCCTGCAGACTCAGGACGACGGGTACGAGGTTGGGCCCCTGCCCCTTCCCCCGGCGGCTGGCCCCAGAGCACAGCCGAGTCTTCAGGCGGGTGCATGGGCCCCCATGTGGCTGGAGTGGGGGCAGGGGAGAAGGTTCTGGGTACTCAAGTTAGTCTGGTCAGGAGGAGAAGAGATGTGGGGAAACTGAGGCAGTGAGGGTCATAGGTTGACGTCCAGATACAGAGGAGGAGGCAGAGCCGAGGGGCTTCCTGTGCCAGGCAGTACTGGCCCTGCAGCCTTGGCAATGAGCCTTCTCCTGTGCAGGCCTTTCTTCCTCTACGTTGCCTTCCATGACCCCCACCGCTGTGGGCACTCCCAGCCCCAGTACGGAACCTTTTGTGAGAAGTTTGGCAATGGAGAAAGCGGCATGGGTCGCATCCCAGACTGGACCCCGCAGGCCTATGACCCACAGGACGTGCTGGTAGGAGGCCACTCCCTTGTTTCAGGATGCCCCCCAGCCCTGGGTCAGGGACGCTGCCCTCCCGTGAGCTTGCAGCTCTGGCCCTAGATGAGGAAGAAAGATGCTCTAACCAAATTGGATTCAGGTTCCCATCCTCGGGGCCACAGAGAGAACCGTAGAGAGACGGGATGGTCCAGAGTGATGCTCTTCTGGGCTAATCGATTCACAGGAGGCCTGGGGAGAAGGCTGGGTGCCACTTCCCTAGTCAGTCTGTTCTAAGCCTGGCTCCCCTCCACCTGCCCCAGGTGCCTTACTTCGTCCCCAACACCCCGGCAGCCCGAGCTGACCTGGCTGCTCAGTACACCACCATCGGCCGCATGGACCAAGGTGGGCTTGCGGAACCGGGCACTGGGGGGCGGGGGGCACAGCCTGGGTCCCCCATCCTGGGCCAGCACCCTCTCAGTCAGGTCACGGCAGAGTGTGGGTGAGGGTCTCAGGGTAGCAGGCCCTGTGCAGCAGCAGGTGGAACCCACATTGAGAGGGGTCTGCAGGTGGCATGGGGACCCACCTGGGGCTGCCCTGATGTGGAACTGCTGCTGGGCTGGGACCTTAGGGTGCCCCAGAGGTTGGTTGGGTGAAGACTCCAGATACTCCCAGCAACAGGAGCTGGGCCAGGTGTGGGGTCTGGAGTTTCCTAGCTCATGCAGATGGAGAACTTGGGGCATGTGAGTTTTTTGTGGCTGTCCTAAAAAGTACCACAAACTGGATGGCTTACAACAACCGAAATTTGTCCTCTCACAGTTCTGGAGGCCACAAGTTTGAAATCAAGGTGTCTGTATGGCCACGCTCCCCTGAAGGTCTAGGGGAGACCCCTGCCTTTCCTCCTGTAGCTTCTAGGGGCTGCGGCAGTGCTCAGTGTTCTGGACTGGCGGCAGCATTGCCCCCAGCTCTGTTTAAACCTTCACACGCCTTTTTCCTGCCTCCTCTCCCACCCGCGCCCCCTCTCCCGTCCGCGCCCCCTCTCCCGCCCACGCCTCCTCTTCTGCCTGCACCTCCTCTTCTTATAAGGTCCTCGTCGTTGGATTTAGGGCCTGGCTGGGCACTTCAGGATGACTTTGTCCCAAGATCCTTATCTGCAAAGTGCCCCTTTCCAAACAAGTTCCCCTTCACAGACTCCAGTGCACATGCCTTTTGGGGTCGGGGGTCACCATTCAACCCACAACTGGAGGTTGGGACCTCTGCCATTTCCCTGTTGGTGCCACTAATTCTTGGTGCTCCAGGAAGCAGTGGGTATAGAGGAAAGCTTGTCTTCTGGCCCTTGCCCTATTTGCTCCATGGGACAGACATGAGATTCCAGAGAACCCAGAAGCTGGTGGGCAGCGGGGAACAGGTGCCTGGGATGATGCTGAAGTACCAAGGGAAGGCTAGAGTCCCTGGAGGCCCATCGAGGGCTGCTCAGAGACCGGGAGCTTGGCGGAGCCGGGCAAGAGCCAGGGTCAGTGGGAGGAACAGGAGTGCTTTCAAATCCAGAAAGCACCGGAGCCCAGCGGCCGGATGATTGCAGACTGCAGACCGCAGACTCTGTGAGTGTCTGCAGCGGAGTTCTGCTCGCCTGCCCCTCACTGCAGGAGTTGGACTTGTACTCCAGGAGCTGCGTGATGCAGGTGTCCTGAACGACACACTGGTGATCTTCACATCTGACAACGGGATCCCCTTCCCCAGCGGCAGGACCAACCTGTACTGGCCGGGCACCGCGGAGCCCTTACTGCTGTCATCCCCGGAGCACACAAAACGCTGGGGCCAGGTCAGCGAGGCCTACGTCAGCCTCCTGGGTATGCCTCTGCCTGTCTCCGTCAGGGAAGGGGTGGGAGTGGACATGCGCCAGGGCCACGATGCGTCAGATGCTGCTCCACACCCATTACCTCATGTGGCTCTCGTATCATCTGGGCAAGGAAGGGACTATCACTCCCACTCTACAGAGGAAAAGAATGAGGCTCAGAGGGGTGAAGTAGGCTGTTCAAGACTGCACAGCTGGAAGCACTAAGCTAGGATTCCAGCCTGGATCCCGCTGCTTTCAAAACCATTGCCTTTCCCGCCTACCCCAGATGAGCTTCAGAATCACCTGGGATGCTTGTTAATATCCAAACTGCAACCCCTAGAGTGTCTGACTCAGTAGATTTTGGTGGGGCTCAAGAATTTGCATGTCTGGCATGTTCCCAGGTGATGCCGATACTCTGGGCCTGGGGACCCCTTTTTGAGCATCTCCACACCGCATCCTGCCTTCCTGGGGGACCCAAAGCACCTCATGACCCTGCTCATTTTTAAAAAGCCCTGGGACATCTAGTCCCATGTTATGGGTGTGCAGACAAAGATAGGGTTGCAGGAAGACTGCGAAGGGCTCGGGGTGAGCCCCTTGGCATAGGGCAGAGGCCTACCGTGTCCTGCACACCGCCTGGCAGAGCCTCCAGGAGGGGTGGGCTCGGGCGGCAGCACACTCAGGTTCCCTTTCCCTCCGAGCTCAGGGCCCACATCTCTCTCTGGCCCCAAAGCATGAGCCGGGAGCACTGAGGCCACACCCACCACAGGGCGGCAGTACACTTCTTTTCTGGGCCGTAGGATTTTAGGAGGATCCTAAATGTCACTGAGTCGGGGCCTCTTGTTACGCCATCCGAGGCACTGTGGCCCAGAGAGATGGTGTGGCAGTGAGAGGTGTCAGCTGGACAAGGCACCTCCCGCTGCTGATTGGATTGGAGAAGGTAGCCGCCCCGAGTGGCACAGGTTCGGCCCTTCAAGGGCAGCTCCTGTGTGCTGAGGGCTGTGCAGCTCTGAGATGCCACTTCCTTTCCAGACCTCACGCCCACCATCCTGGACTGGTTTTCCATCCCCTACCCCAGCTATGCCATCTTTGGCTCGAAGACCATCCAGCTCACTGGCCGGTCCCTCCTGCCAGCGCTGGAGGCTGAGCCCCCCTGGACCACCGTCTTTGGCAGCCAGAGCCACCACGAGGTCACTATGTCCTACCCCATGCGCTCTGTGCACCACCGGAACTTCCGCCTCGTGCACAACCTCAACTTCAAGATGCCCTTTCCCATCGACCAGGACTTCTATATCTCACCCACCTTCCAGGACCTTCTGAACCGCACCACAGCTGGGCGGCCCACGGGCTGGTACAAGGACCTCCATCATTACTACTACCGGGCACGCTGGGAGCTCTATGACCAGAGCCGGGACCCCCATGAGACCCAGAACCTGGCCACCAACCCGCGCTTCGCTCAGGTTCTGGAGATGCTTCAGGCCCAGCTGTCCAAGTGGCAGTGGGAGACCCACGACCCCTGGGTGTGCGCCCCTGACGGTGTCCTGGAGGAGAAGCTCTCTCCCCAGTGCCAGCCCCTCCACAATGAGCTGTGACCGCTCGGGAGGCCTGTGACACGTCCCACACACATCCCTGTGGCGGCCAGCCTGGGAAGCAGTGATGACAGCCCTTCCCTCCACACTCCCGTCCAGGGTGGATCCTTCCTTCCTGCGGGGTGTCACTCCCACCAATGCCTGGAGGGGGACCAGAGCATGTGCCCAGCCCCTTCACCGCCAGGGGCACTGCTGTCATGGCAGAGGACACAGCTGTCTCGTGTCTGAACCACGTCCTGGCACGGGAATTCTAGCCATGATCTGCGGACAGGGCGGCATCCCCAGCCCATGACAAGGGAGTCTGTTTTCTGGCTTGGTTTGGGGACCTGCAAATGGGAAGACTGAGGCCCCTTTAGGCTTCAGCACCCACAGATGCTTCTGAGCCCCTCAGAGAGAGCAGGCGGGGGCTTTGGTGCCACGTGAGCAGTGGGCAGAGCGGGTCCCAGCTACACTTGCCTGTGAGCACAGCGCCTGGCTCTTCCCAGACTCTGGCCTAGCGGAAGCCTTTTAATGACCTGTGGCCAGGTTTCTGCTTCTGTTTTGCCTCACGGTCAAGCACCGGGTCCCCAGGCAGGTTTCAGCTGGTTGGCAGCAGGCTCCCTGAGTGATGAGTGTTTCTGGGCAGAAGCTTATCTCTTTTGAGAGTGTCTGAAGATGAAGGCATGGCGATGCCCCTGTTCTCTGGCTTGGGTTAATAATTCCTGGGTGACACCAGCATTGCTGGGAGAATGCAAGTGCGCCATTCCTGCCTTGCCTCCGCCCACCTCGGGAGCAGAAGCCGGGCCTGGACACCCCTCAAAGGAGAGGGCGCTTCCTTGAGTGGGCGGGCTGCCCTTGCCCTTTGTCCCGTCACTCCATGCTGGGGTGGGCTGGAGGAAGCCACAGGCCAGCTACTGTAAAAGCTTTTTATTTTAGTAAAATATACAGTTCTTTTTCTGAAGTCATTTATGACAATAGTGAATTCTAGAACAGCTTCCTGGTTTTCGGACACTGTTGTCTAATGACATTCACTCTGCCATAGTCCTAGGAGGTCGGGCAAGGCCAGGCGCTGGGGGACCTGGGTCCTCCCCTGAGCCCTGGGGGTGGAGTAGCAATGTTTGAGGGCTGGGGTGCAAAGTCAGGTTGGGGGAAGGCAGAGTCTGCCAGGCCCTGTACAGGGGTGTTGGTGCCAGGCTCCTCCAGGACGCCCCCACTGCCACAGGGCAGGGACCCACTGAAAGTACTGTCTGTACCACCTAGAAACGTCATTTACAAGTAAACACACTGGCCCCTGTAAACTGGAGTTCAGAGGCATCACAGCCTCAGAAGCTGAGAAAAGGTGGCCAGGGTCGCGGCATATGTGGGCTTGTGCCTCTGCCCTTGGCAAGGGTGGCAGCAAGCTTGGGGGCCCCCTGGGCTCCCCACTCACTGCCTCTGTGCTTCTGGAGCGAGACTTTGACACGTCAAAATGTAAAAGGGAAGTGCAGCCCCCACGGATTTGAATCAGGCCTACAGACAGGTGGTTTTGCAGAGAGGCCTGGGGCCTCCAGTTCTACGGAAGGCGTGGAAAGACGTCCCTCCTTTCCCACTGCAGAAACATTCTCAGGGTCTCCAGTTCAGACCATGGCAAGCCTGGTGATGGGTGAAGATGGTTTCCACAGAAAAGTAAGCAGATACAAGTGGCTTCACCATGTGTGCCCTGCACATGGTGAGGGTTCAAGGTTAAACCCCAGCCAGAAGGGAGAGCTGGCCTCATGTGCCAAGGAGCCCACAGCTCTGCCAGAGGCCCTGGGCTCAGGAATAGGACTGCATTCACCGGCACCCAGAGGTGCCGACAGTCCCGGGAAGGGGTACGGGTACATCACCGGGGGCTCTGCTCCGTCCACACCACCTTCTTCTGCTTGTCGGCGATGGCCTGGCGGGCACAGCTGAGCAGGCCGTCCACGTCGCTCCAGCTGTCGGGAGCCAGGGTGCTGTATAGACAGGGCGCCCGGTCCAGGTCTCCCTCCTCCTGCCTGGCGGCCTCCAGGAGCTGCTCCTCCGAGGTGCCCAGCCGCTGTAGGCCCTTCCTGCACAGGCCAGAGACGGGGGTGGGCTTGGGGGAGGGCCAGGGCCCAGCAGCCTGGCTGGGGTAGTGTTGACACGCGCCCAAACGCACCTGGACACAGGTGGCCTTGCTTTGAGGGGACCCTGTAAAGAAGACGGGGCCCTAGCCCTGGTGGTGGGGGCAGGCCGTCTGGAACGCAGCCTTGGCTCCCGGAGTGGAAAGGGCACAGTAGCAGGACATCTTGGTCTGTCCCCAGTAAACCAAGTAATTTTTTTTTATCTTTCTTTTTGGTCCTTAGCCAAATAGGATTAGACTGCACCCCAGTAAGTGCAGGGTGCAGAGTCTGGCCTCACAGTGGTCCTCCAGGCTGCTCTTGGGGAGGGAGTGCCAAAGTGTTAATTTACAACTTTAAATTTCAATGATAAAATGTCATTTGCCAGTGACTGGGCTATTTTCGCCCACTGCAAAAGGTACCCTCATCCTGGTATCAAGATTCCTGAGAGGCCAGATTTGAAATCGAGTTTGTTTGGTGAGCATGAAATCAGAGCAGTTTTTTTTTTCTTTTTTGACACAGAGTCTTGCTCTGTTGCCCAGACTTGAGTACAGTGGCTTGATCTCGGCTGCCCGCAACCTCTGCCTCCCAGGTTGAAGAGATTCTCCTGCCTCAGCTTCCTGAGTAGCTGAGAGTACAAGTGCCCGCCACCACGCACGGCTAGTTTTTGTTTTTATTTTTATTTTGTTTGTTTTTGAGACGGAGTCTCGCTCTGTCACCCAGGGTGGAGTGCAGTGGTGCGATCTCCGGCTCACTGCAACTCCTCCGCCTCCCAGGTTCAAGCAATTCTCCTGCCTCAGCCTCCCAAGTAGCTGGGACTACAGGCATGTGCCACCATGCCCAGCTAATTTTTGTATTTTTAGTAGAGACAAGGTTTCTCCATGTTGGCCAGGCTGGTCTCGAACTCCTGACCTCAAGTGATCTGCCTGCCTTAGCCTCCCAAAGTGCTGGGATTACAGGAGTGAGCTACCACGCCTGGCCTAGTTTTTGTATTTTTAAAAGACGGGGTTTCTCCATGTTGGCCAGGCTGGTCTTGAACTCCTGACTTCAAGTGATCTGCCTGCCTCGGCCTCCCAAAATGCTGGGGTTACACTCATGAGCCACCATGCCTGGCCAAAATCAGAGGAATGTCATGAGCTATCAGCAGGACTCTTGTCCCAAAGTTGTGCAGAAACTGCCCCGTCAGCACCTCAGGTTCATGAAAGCCGCAGAGCGCACTCCGGAGGCACCTGCCGTGGGCTTCTGGGGAGCCCAGGAGCCACTTCAAAGCCTGCTGCCCAGCCCCCAGCGTGCACCTACTTGAGCTTCTTCGCTATCTTCTCATTGACAGAGACGTGGATGACAATGGGGAAGATGTCCATTCTGTGCAAGGCACAGACACTGTCCAGCCGGATGTCCAGGAGGGCATGGATGTTCTTTGCGGGAGGGAGAGGGAGAAGTGAGTCAAGATCAGGGGCCTCGGAGGAAGCAAAGGGAGCCCTCGCCCAGGTCTGAAGCACCCTCTGGGCAGGCTGAGGGCAGGAGCTGGGCAGTACTGAATTTTGCAGAGGAGATGGGGGAAGAGAGCTTGCCACTTTCTTCTCTTTTTATTTTTTTAGTTTTTAATTTTTTTATAGAGATGGGTGTCTCATATGTTGCTCAGGCTGGTCTCAAACTCTTGGGCTCAAGCAATCTTCCTGCCTAGGCTTCCCAAAGTGCAGGGATTACAGGCATGAGCCACCGTGCCCAGTCACTTTCTTCTTTATTTATTTACGAGATGGAGTTTTGCTCTTGTTGCCCAAGCTGGAGTGCAATGGCATGATCCTGGCTCATTGCAACCTCTGCTTTCTGGGTTCAAGCAATTCTCCTGCCTCAGCCTCCTGGGTAGCTGGAATTTATAGGCGTGTGCCACCACAGCCTGGCTGATTTTTTGCATTCTTAGTAGAGACAGGGTTTCACCATGTTGGCCAGGCTGGTCTTGAACTCCTAACCTCAGGGATCCACCCACCTCAGCCTCCCAAAGGGCTGGGATTACAGGCATGGGACACCGCACCTGGCCCTCTTTTAATTTTTTAATTTTTTTTAGTTAAAATTTTTCTATTTAGAGACAGGGGTCTCAGTGTGTTTCTCAGGCTGGTCTCAAACTCCTGGGCTCAAATGATTCTCCCGCCTCGGCCTCACAAAGTGCTGGGGTTACAAGTGTGAGCCCCTGGGCCCGGCCGAGTTGGCCACTTTCTAAATAAGGCTGCTTGCTGTGCAGTCTGAAGAGTTTCTATCCCTTTGATTTTTCACTGGGAAAATCTAGAAACTTCTCTGGGGACTGAGGTAGACTTGGCATGGAGCTTGCCAGCCCCTGGGGAGACACCCAGATGCCAGGCCCTGCTTCCCATGCCTGTGCAGACACAGCTGTGGGCCACCGGGAGCTGCTTTTCACGTGTTTATCTGCGCTGTCAAACATGGAGTGTGTTGTTATCTGGGATCTATTCATTCTCAAACAAATACCTATGAATCACCCCCCCCAAGCTGAGGAAACTGAGGCTCAAGCAGCTGGGAGGCTTCACCCACGGTCATGTCGATCTTAGCTGGCTGAGGTGGGGTTTGGGTTCCTGCTGGGGTGTTGGGGCCCAGAGGTCGGTGACAAGGTCACCAGGTCTCAGGTCAGTCTCTGTACCTTTATCTGATCCCCTCCTCTGCATTCCCGAAACCCTCCCCAGGACAGCTCCCCTACCCACCGCCGCTTGCCCTCACCTTTTCCATGAGGGACTCCACAGCATGGCGGGTCACCCAGCAGCGGCCCCCGGACACCTCTCCCTCCTGAACGATGTCCCCTCTCTGGCTCCAGGCCTCATACTCCTCTTGGCTCAAGTACTCTGCAGATGACATCGGACCAGGCCCTCATACACCAGCTGCGTGCGGGTCTGAGGGAGTCCCATGGTAAATACTCCCGTCATCGGGCCCCCCGCCAGTCCTGGGAGAAGCTCTTCCTAGAGCATCCACTTTACACACCTGGCCCTGTACCTCCGTCCTGAACTATCTGGACAGAGCAGGTGAGTGTAGGAACGTGCACTGTGGGGAAGGGAAAGAGACGGAGGAAGAGGAGGAGGGAGGGGTGAAGGAAGGGACTAGAGGAGGGGAGAATGGGAGGAGGGGAGGAGGGATTTCCAGGTAATGGTATACCTGCCAGGCACTTCTTAAACCCTTGGAGGAGGCACAGCTTCTCGCTCAGGATCTTCCCAACCACCCTGGGCACAAAGAGCACAGGCCGGGGCCAGGCGGGCCGACGGGGGCGCACCAGGGTGTAGGGCACCAAGGTGAAGCAGCTCTCTGCCCAGAAGCACGTACTGGAGTCTGCGGACGAGGGGAGCCAGAGGGTGTGGGAGGCTGCTCACTGCGGCAGTCCCGGCACCTAGAGTACCAGGGTCACAGGCTCAGCGGTCACAGGACTCGGTCTGAGTTCCACAGCCCCAGCAGAGGGGCTCCTTTGCATGTGGGTTACACAGCTCTATGGCTCTCCAGGCACCACTTTGCAGCCTGCAACTTAATCCCGGTTTCCTCTAGGCCCCAGGGAGGATGGCAGAAGCCAGGGTTTTCTTCCTTCCAAAGAATCTGGGAGAGCAGCACCCTTCTCCTCAGCCATCCTCCCAGGGCACAGGATTCAGCCTTCCCTCCATCCTGGGCTCCTGTGCTCCTCTCCTGAACTTTTTTTTTTTTTTGAGATGGAGTCTTGCTCTGTCACCCAGGCTGGAGTGCAGTGGGACGATCTCGGCTCACTGCAACCTCTGCCTCCCGGGTTCAAGCGATTCTCCTGCCTCAGCCTCCAAGTAGCCAGAATTACAGGTATGCACCACCACACCCAATTAATTTTTGTATTAGTAGAGACAGGGTTTCACCATGTTGGCCAGGATGGCCTCAAACTCCCAACCTCAAGCGATCCACCCACCTTGGCCTCCAAAAGTGCTGGGATTACGCTTCTGGATGGGGTTTTTGGGTTTTTTTTTTGGACTATTCTATTGCCACAGATCACAGAAGTAGAAGCACTGGCTTACTTAAAGATGCGTAGCTCAGTTGCTCTCCAGAAATGCATGTGGATGTCAACCATGATTCTTAAAGAGCAGATCTTGGCCTAAATGAGTGGCCTCCCCCTGCCCCAGCTGACCAACTAGCAGCAGCTCCCAAAGCCCCTTGCCCACATGGAGCCAGCGGCCCCGTGCCAGCTCACCAGGCCTCACCCTCCATCCTGCTGGGGTCCGACTTGCCCCTGTCAAAGGACAAACACAGAGGACTGGCCTTGGCTTTGTCCATACTGACGATGCGGACGAGCTTCTGCGGTCCCCCGGAAGATGACTGAAGGAGGGAGGGAGAAGGGATGAGGAGGAGCTGTCAAAGCCATCGACACAGGCCCAACAGCCCCCTGTCCTGACACCCACCCCACCAGCAAATCCAGTGTGGTCTCTGCACCATCAGACTGTGCCCACTGAACAGCCAGGATGCCCAGAGCCTGTGCCAGGGGGTTGGGGGCGCAAGGGGGTCCTCAGGTTGACAGTCCCAAAGCAGGGCCCTGCAGTGAGAGGTGGGCTGCCAAGGCAGGAGGAAGGGCAGAGGTCTCCCCTGTGCCCAGCCCCGCATCATCCTGGGGAACTGGCCAAGCCCCGTTCCGTGGTTCTTAGCAACCTACGAAGTGTCCCATGTCTGGAGAACACAAAGGTGCCTGGCACAGAGGAGGGGGAATTCAGGGAAGATAACTGTCACTAGGGTGACCTGGGAGTGATGCAGAAACACGGCTGCTCTGAGAGCACCACGCGATGTGCTGCACCCGTGCAAGAGCCTGCAGGCTGGGTGGGGGCCGCAGACCCTGTGCTGGTTTGAAGGGGCTCAGAGGAGAGACACGCGGAGTCATCCTCCTCCAATTAGCATCCCATACTCTTCACACGGTGCCCTCTGCCTCCCTGCCAGCACTGTTTCCCTCTTCCAGCTCAACCCAGGGTGCCAGACCCTCCCCGGAGCCTCACCTTGCGGGTGACTGTGCACTGCTGAGTCATGTCCTGGATAAGGGTTATGAGCTGCTGCTGAGCCCTGCGCAGACCAGAAGAGGTCCTGTCCCAACTGCCTCCCGTCAGGAGAGCTGAGCAGGGGAGAGCCAGGCAGGGGAGAGCGGGGCAGGGGAGAGTGGGGCAGGAGGGAGTAGGGGAGATGGCTGGGTGGGAGAGGAGATGCTGCACCTAGAGCTCCAGACACCCCTTTGCTTCAGGCAGGAGTGCTCCACCCTGGCAGCCATCACAGTCTCCAGAGCTTTCCAAAGACTCCAGGCCCTGAGCCCACCCCTGGAGATGCTGATTTGCTTATCCTGGGGCGGGACCCAGGGGATGCTGATGAGCAGCCAACGTACAGGGCCCCGCTCTAGAAGCTCACTATTTACAGTGGGTCTGTGGCCTGCAGCCTGGAGTCACCGAGGAAGCTGTTAGAAATGCAGGGTGCCAGCCCTCTCCCAGGACCTGCTGGCTCTGATCCCCTGGGGACCTGAGTTTGCAATAAGGGTTGGGGGTGCTGAGCTCGACACCCGAGCTTTCTAGCACTGAGCATCCGCACATTTGAACCTTGGAGCCTCCCATAGGCCGATCTAGAGCAATTGTTTTCAACAGAGCAGGGCAGGAAGCAACGCCACTCCCCGGGGAGGGTGACCAGCTGTCCCTGCTTGCACAGGACTGAGGGGCTCCCTGCCTGTAGGGCTTTCAGTGCTAAGATCAAGACAGTCCTAGGAGGACCAGGGGACCCTTGGCAACATAGGGAGACATTTCTGGTTGTCACAAGTGGGACGTGGGAGTGCTCCCGACATCCTGTGTAGGAAGGCCCCATCACAGGCAGGGATCCAGCCCCAAATGTTCATGGTACCAAAACTGAGAAATGCTGATCTAGAATGTTCCAGAAGGAACATTTCATTTGCAAGAGATAAAGCATCCATCACACAAAAAAACACCATCTTCAGCCGTGATCTTGGCAGGCTCCCCTCCGTAAGGGGATCTCACCACGACCACCCTCTATTCCTGGGCAGGAGGAGGAAGCCGAGGCAGGCTGGGCCCCATTTCCCCATAGGCTTCTCTGGGGACATGCGAAGCTCTCGGAAGCTGCTCACCGGGAGTAGTTGGGGATGGTGCCGTGGCCCGCGGCATCCTTCATGGTGTAGGGGTTCACACGGTGGGCGTGCCAGCAGCTCTGGCCCTGGAACATGGTGTCGGTGACATGCAGGACCTCGTTACAATGCACCTGCAGCTCCCCCTTGGCCCTTCCCTCCATGGCCAGGTTGACCCGGATGTAGAATGAATCCCCTGAGGTCACCACTTTGGCCTCCAGGTCCTGGAGTAGCCTCTTATAACCTGATGAAAGGGAACATGAGCCACAAATGAGCTGTGGATGCAAGCCCCTCCTCGAGGAAGGTTGCAGAACATGAAAGTCAGAAAGAAGGACACTGCCCCAGCCTCAGATGCCACTCTGGCGCTGGAGTCAGCGGGTGGGAGGTTTCCAGCTGGCTTGGGGGCCTCCCGGGGACCTGGGACACAGCCTGGCTGATCCTCTCCTGGACCCTGGGTGCTGGGCATGCAGAGGAGCCAGGGACCCAAGGGTCACGGAGACTGGCCAGGCAGCTGTGCACTCGAGAGGGGTGGCGTGTGTACCGTCCATGTTGACCTTCACAGACAGGCAGCAGAAGCCGTCCACCCTCCCGAGAAGCCCCACGGCCTGCTCCAGGGTTGTGTCCTCCAGGACTGCCTTGAACAAGGGCTCTGCGGCTTCGTGATCAACCTGAGGGCAAGTCGAGAAGGTCAGTCTCTTTTCCCAGCACTCTGAATCCAGCCGGGACATGGAAGGCACTCAGGGCGCTGAGGCGAGGCCTGCACGCCGTGACTAAAACAAAGCTGCACCACAGAGCCTCTGCGGGGTCTTCCGGCCTCTCCTGATGCATGCTACACACATTCCTGGCCAGAGAGTCAACTGCCAACCCTTCCCCAACCCTTCCACTGCTGAGGTCGGGGTTTCTTTGTGATAAGCACTTTCCTCTCTTGAAAGAAAAAAAAGAAAGGACCTCAGTTCTAGAATGTTCAAGAGCATTCTAGATAGGGGTTTCACAGCCTTGGGGTCGTACTGTGTTGCTGCAGGCTGCTGTGGGCGCTATAGGCTGCTGAGTGGCATCCCTGGCCTTCACCCACCCGATGCCATGGCTCTCCCACCCACAGCCTGCCCTACTGTGAAGGCCCACCCTGCAGGGCTTCCGCCGTCCGCTTCACTTCTTCTCAATATTGTTCTAAGCTTGGAAGAGTAGATATTTTTTACAACAAAAAAATTAAGATATCCCCTTAGAACTGGTCCCCTTAGGGTATTGGGACTGTCTCCCTGAACGTCGTAAAGGTGCTCTGCTGCTTGAACTACCACACAGCCGGTAACTGGGAGACCTTAGAGCAGGGGTCCCCAGTTGCTGGGCCACAGACTAGTACTGGCCCGTGGTCTGTTAGGACCCCAGCCACACAGCAGGAGGGGAGTGGTGGGCGAGTGAGCATTGCCACCTCAGCTCCGCCTCCTGTCTGATCAGCACAGCATTAGATTCCCACAGGAGCCTGGACCCTACTGTGAACAGCGCGTGTGAGGGATCTAGGTTGTGTGTTCCTTGTGAGAATCTAATGCCTGATGATCTGTCACTCACTGTCTCCCATCACCCCCAGATGAGACCATCTGCAGGAAAACAAGCTTAGGGCTCCTACTGCTTCTGAATTCTGATGCAGTATATAATTATTTCATTATATATTACAGTGTGATAATAATAGAAATAAAGTGCACAGTAAATTGAATGCTCTTGAACTATCCCCAAACCATCTCCCCTTCCCCAGTCTGTGGAAAAGTTGTCTTCCATGAAGCCAGTCCCTGGTGCCAAAAAGTTTGGGGACTGCTGCTTAAGAGGATGGTTAGAAATGCAAAGAAGGGCCGGGCATGGTAGCTGATGTCTGTGATCCCAGCACTTTAGGAGGCTGAGGCTGGCAGATCACTTGAGGTCAGGAGTTTGAGACTAGCCTGGCCAACATGGTGAAACCTTGTCTCTACTAAAAATACAAAAATTAGCTGGGCCTGGTGGCGCACGCCTGTAATCCCAGCTACTTGGGAGGCTGAGGCAGGAGAATCGCCTGAAACCAGGAGGTGGAGGTTGCAGGGAGCTGAGATTGTGCCACTGCACTCCAGCCTGGGCAACACAGCGAGACTCCGTCTCAAAAAATTAAAAAAAGAGAATGGTAAAGAAGAGCTTTCTGGGTTGAGTGGAGGGGACACCACAGGAGGACACTTGCATTAGGAGCTCCATGTCCTATTGTTCGAGCCCTGGGGGAGCTCAGCATTTGGACAGCCTGTTCCAAAGGGGCAGCGAAGGGGGCGTGGAACACTCCTGTCACTGTCTCCCGTCAGCCCCAGAGGAGCCAAGGGGTTCAGCCCCATCCTCTCCCCTCCTCTGTGCTCACCTTCCCACCCTAGACCCCCCAACCCCAGTCCCCTCCTGGGGGCCACAGGGTGAGCCTCTGGGATAAGGTGAAGCCCATCTTGCACATTTCTTGGTTTAAACTGTTTTTCGTATTAATAAAGCACCGGGCTTTCCTTTTTCTTTTCTTTTCTTTTTTTTTGAGGCAGGGTCTTGCTCTGGCCGCCCAGGCTCGAGTGCAGTGGTGCAGTCATAGCTCATTGCAGCCTCAGTCTCCTGGGCTCAGCCTTCTGAGTAGCTAGGATAGCAGGCATGCACCACTGTGCCCAGAAGTATTTTCTTTTCTTTTCTTTTTGAGACAAAATCTTGCTCTGTCACCCAGGCTGGAGTGCAGTGGCCTCGGCTCACTACAACCTCTACCTCCTGGGTTCAAGTGATTCTCCTGCCTCAGCCTCCTGAGTAGCTGGGATTACAGACGTGCGCCACCACGCCCAGCTAATTTTTATATTTTTAGTAGAGACAGGGTTTCACCATGTTGGTCAGGTTGGTCTTGAACTCCTGACTTTGTGATCCACCCACCTCGGCCTCCCAAAGAGCTGGGATTACAGGCGTGAGCCACCTCACCCAGCAAAGTATTTCTTTTTTTTGGCTTAAAGTTTAATCTGCTTTTAGGCAACATCAAAGTCACCCTCTCTGCTCATGTATTCACTAATAATTAGTTAGGTTGTATTTTTTTTTTTTTCCTTTTGAGATGGAGTCTCACTCTGTCACCCAGGCTGGAGTGCAGTGGGGTGATTTCGGCTCACTGCCACCTCTACTTCCTGGGCTCAAGTGATTCTCCTGCCTTGGCCTCCCAAGTAGCTGGGATTACAGGCACCCACCACCACGCCTGGCTAATTTTTATATTTTTAGTAGAGATGGGGTTTTGCCATGTTGGCCAGGCTGGTCTCGAACTCCTGACCTCAAGTGATCTGCCTACCTCGGCCTCCCAAAGTGCTGGGATTACAGGCATGAGCCACCGCGCCTGGCCAGGTTGTACATTTGTGCCCATTTATCTTCTCTGCAGTTTTGTGCATTTTATAAAAACAGAAAAAAGGTTTTAGAAAATGCCCCCAAATTAGCCGGGCATGGTAGTGCATGCCCGTGGTCTGGTCCCAGCTACTTAAGAAGCTGAGGTGGGAGGATCAGCTGAGGCTGGGGAGGTCGAGGCTGCAGTGAGCCGTGATCAAACTGCCGCTCTCCAGCCTGGGTGATAGAGTGAGATCCTGTTTGAAAACAAACAACAAAGGAACAAAAACAACCAAAAAAAAAAAGAGAGAAAGGAAAAAATAAAAGAAGTGCCCCAATGGTTAAAATAGTGAACTTTTGTCATGTGTTTTTTACTGTACACACCCAAAGTGGCCACCCAGCCCTGTCAAGGGACTCATGCAAAGACCCCTGGTCAGAAGCACTGCATGGCAGCAGCCACCGTGGGTGACGCTCTGGGTTCCCCACAGCATGACTCTCATCTATAAATGAGCAGAATGCTTTACAGCCCAGTAAAGAGCACGGGCCCAGCCCAGAGTCAATCTGCATCGTCTGGGCATCTGAAGCCTGCCTGAGTCACCCCACCCACTGCTGCTGACCCCATGAGGAGGCAGGAGGGGCCTCTACTGGCTCACCATCACGATCTGGGTGCCTGGGCGCAAGGCCATCTGGTCCGCCGCCGAGCCCGGGGTGACCCGGTGGATGAAGATGCCTGTGAAGTTCCCGCCAATGACGCTGATCTGCTCCAGCAATGCATCCCCCTGGAACGCCAGCACCGTGACCTGGCTCAGGATCCTGCGGGCCAGCCTCCGCCTCATGAACACACTGCTGCAGGCCGGGAGATGACCAGCTTCTGCGCTGCCCAGAGCAGGAGAGCCAGCAAGGCCACCTCCCCATTGCTTCCTGCTAGCCCTAGTGTTCTGGAATTCTCCTCCTGCTCCATGGCCCCACACGCTTGGAAAGGCTGTTGCCTCCCAATGGCGATAGGACAGTTACCCTCTGCTCTGCCACTCCCTGGCCCTGGTTCCCAGCCAGCCTCGGAGGGCTCCCCACCTGCTGCTTACCTCTCTGAGACATCCAGGCTTCCAGTGGAGAATGGCTGCAGGCTGCTTTCCAGCTGGGGAAGGTCTGGGAAGAAGCAAGAGCTTACGGATCTTGGTCACCCCTGATGGGGCCTCCTGTAACCTGCTGTGACCTCGTCCCTTCTCCCTCAGCCTCAGGCCCCCACCCAGCCGCCTATTCCATCCTCTTTGCTGAGGCTGAGCTTTCTCTTCCTCCACCCCTTCCTCAATGCTCGGGACCCTGACTTCATTTTCCTAAGATCACTGTAACTAATGGGAGCCGTAACTGGGAGGGTCTGACCACCACATGCTATTTTCTGGTATTTGGATGAGTTGCCAACATTTAAAAGATAGGGAGATTTCACCTAAAATCTGGATTTCTGGCTTCACTTGGAAAAAAAATCTGCTGTAACCCTGGGGCTGCCTTTCTGCACTGGCCTGCCTTTCCGCACTGACCTGCCTTTCCGCACGGGCCTGCCTTTCCGCATGGGCCTGCATTTCCACACGGGCCTGCATTTCTGCACCGACCTGTATTTCTGCATGGGCCTGCATTTCTGCACGGGCCTGCATTTCTGCACGGGGCCTGCACTTCTATACTGGCCTGCATTTCTGCACGGGCCTGCATGACTGCATTGAGCTCCATGTCTGCATGGGCCTGTGCTGGCCTGCATTTCTACATGGGCCTGCATTTCTGCACTGATCTGCATTTCTGGGTGGCAGCAATCACTATACTGGCCAGCGGCTGCCTGCTGCTTACCCCAGACCACTCTACTTCCCAGCTGGCGGTGGCAGGTCTCTGAGCTGTCAATCCTGGGACTAAAGGCTCCCAGGGTCTTCCAAGCTCTTGTATTTTACTGTGCAGCCTGTGAGCCCCTGAGAGCCAGGGAGCAGCCTGCCAGGGTCCACGGTGGGAAGTCTCACTCTGTGACCCACACAGGAGAACCAGGGCCAGCAGAGACCGAAGAGTTCCCTAGGCCTGGCTCACAGGCCAAATCCCATTGTGATCACATTCAAAGCCAATGAAATGAGGTGTGTACTCCTGATGTATCTGAGGTCAATTCCGCTAAAAATATATGCAACCAGGGCATCATGCAGAATCCTCACAGAGGAAAAATAAAGAGGAATAAGCCCTCCCTTCTCATCTCACACCTAATTCAGATATGCCTTGGGTGGACTCTCTCAATTTATCACTGTTATAAATAAAAATGTGTATGAGTCCCCAAAGGGGAAGGTTTCTAATCACACAACCCACATAAGGCAGAGGGGCAGTGCGGGGTGGGCAGCGCAGGGCACTGGTGGCCACGGGGTGAATTCCAGTTGGGGAGCAAAGCACCTACTGTGTGCAATGCCCATGGCTGGAGCCAGTTGTGCCGAGGTGGAAAGGCTAAGGTGCCCACCTGTGATGGGCCCATGGACTTGGGGAGGAGAGAAGGCTGGTTCAATCACAAACAGAAATGAGCCACAGGAGAAGTGTGAGGCCTCAGGGCCAGTGCCTGAGAGGAGAGGTGCTCCCCTTGGGGAGATGTCACTCTGTGCCTTGCCTCAGCCGGGCACCACGAAGTGACCCTGCCTGCTGCCTCCTGAAACCACTGGGAAGCCAAAGCGTCTCCACAGATCAGAGCAGGGTGCTGGGTGCTGAGCAGGGCATGGATCAAACACAACTCCCCTGGCTCTAGGGAAAAACACAAGGACGCCAGCAAACACAGCACAGCCAGGCTTTGACTTATGCTGCCTGGCAGGTGGGACTTTCCCAAAGCGCAACGTTGAGGCCAAGGTCAAGGCCCAGGGCAGAAGCTGAGCTCTGCTTCTATCTGCCCTTTCCCTGGGGAGAAGCCCTGGCTGTCTCATCAGCTCCCTGCTCTGCTGGGGGGAGGCGAAGTGCTGTGGAGGTTCAGGGTTGGACGCGCTCACCTGACCCATCTAGAAGCTCATAATCCAGGTCTGTGTCACCCGCCTTCGCTCCTGGCGGGGCTCCCAGGCCTACTTCTGGAATCTCCAGGCAGCTGCTGCAAAGCATGAGAAGCCTCAGGCTCAAACTGCATCACCTGCTTCCTCTGAGTCCCCACGCCCCAAGCACTGGCCACCCAGCGGCTGCCAGCTCCGGGACTTCGAGGGCAGGAGCTGCTGCCTGTAATGCTCAGATGCCCTGAGGTCTAGGCTGGTGTTTCTGGTGAGTCACCAGGAAGGACCCCAGTACCACATGCTCTACCTGAAAGACCAGGGATCTTCCCCGAAGTCCTCGGCCAACCGCTTGTACAGGGACTGCTGGCTGGGGGGCACAGGGCTCCTAGAGCGGAAGCTGTCCACCAGCTCGTGGCTGGATGTGGCGCTCAGGTCCGACCAGAGCTGAGACTGGAGGAGGGAGGGCAGAGGTCAGCGGGGCACGCAGGACACCCCGAGACTCCTCCCTTGTTCCCCCATGGTGTAGAGAGAGTGAGCCACAGTGAGAACTGAGTGGAGAGGAGGCAGCAGGAGGGGAAGGAAGGACACACACGGGAGTCACATGTACTGAGCGCCTGCTGTATACCAGGCACTCTATTAGGTGCTTGGCTTAGTTCTCATGATAAATCTGTAAGGTGGCACTGCTGCCCCATTTTACATGTAAAGTGATGTGGCTTGGCTGTGTCCTCACCCAAATCTCACCTTGAATTGTAATAATCCCCACATATCAAGGGTGGGACCAGGTGGAGATAATTGAATCATGGGGACTGTTTCCCCATGCTGTTCTCCTGATAGTGAGTGAGTTCTCACAAGGTCTGATGGTTTTATAAAGGGCTTCCCCCTTTGCTGGACACGCATGCTTTCTCCGGCCTCTCTGTGAAGAGGTGCCTTCTGCCATGACCGTAAATGTCCTAAGGCCTACCCAGCCATGCTGAACTGTGAGTCAATTAAACCTCTTTCTTTATAAATTACCCAATCTCTGGTAAGTCTTTATCTGCAGCATGAGAATGACTAATACATAAAGCAACTGAGGCCCAGAGAGGCTGAGTTAGTGGTTAGGAGGGGAGGCCGCATTCAGAGTGCACACACTGACGAATGTGATGTGCAAGGCACTGAGGCCACCAGGTGTGCGGGGTACATCTGAATCCAGCCCCTTCTTTCACTAGTAAGTATTCCTTGGGCAGCTACTACATGCCAGGTCCTCTGACAGTGTCGGACGTACATCTGAGGACAGGGCACCATCCTTGGGATGGAGGAACCAATGGGCACCCATGGACCAGTGAGGCGGAGCGAGGTACTCCAGGGCTGTGGGCGATATGGGCAGGGCAGGGCAGGGAGGCCAGAGTGGACTTCCTGGAGAAAGTGGCACAGACAGAGGAGTGAGGTGGGAATGTGGGGGCGGGGGGGCACATTCCAGACAGAGCAACAGAGCAGCAGCACACAGAGAGCCCAGGAAGTAGGAGAGCAGTCCCCCTAGAGAGGCCAGATTAGAAACCCGGGTGGGAGGAGAGTGGCTGGAGGGGAGCTGACCGGGTCAGTTCCCCATGAGGCCGCTGAATGAGGATGGTGTGTTCTGGTGAGCAGAGCTGCTGGGAGCCAGTTCTGAGCACCTGAGGTCCCTTCCCTCCCCGCCCCGACCCACCCCGGGGAAGGGAAGCATGGCTGGAGTCTGTCCTGTGGGGACTAGGGGGCACCGGGGGGTGTTAAGGCAGACGTGAGCGTCAATTCTGTGGAGGGTTTGGACTGTCCTGGCCCAGGGAGTCCTGGCACTGACAGCAAAACCTTCCCTGTGTGTGTGCGCTCAGTGTTCTGGTGAAGATGCTGGTCTCCCTCCCCCACTCTCTGAGTGGCCAGGGGGCAGCTGAGCCTGGGCCTGCTGCTCTGTGGGGGCGCTGCTGGGACGGTCCAGAATGAAAAAACCAGGTCCACCCCAAGGCATGGCAAAGGGATGTCAGCCTCGCCTGCCTCTCGCCCTCCCTCCGGGCCCTGTGCCCTGTGGCACTGGGGCTTTCACTCCAGCATTCTCATGCGCACGCCCATGATGGTGGGACCACCTCTTTCCTTCACCAGAGGGCCAGGGCAGATGCCAGAGATCTGAGGCTCCAGAAACCACAGCGAATCCGGCCTCCTGGGGACTGTCGGTGCCATGTTGAATCAGGTCCCCTGAAAACTCATGTCCACCCTGCAAGCTGTGGATGTGATCTTCTTTGGAAATAGGATTTTCAGACAGGTGCCCCTTCAGCACTGTGACTCTGGACTTCTGGCCTCCAGGACTCTGAGAGAATCAACCTCTGATGTTTAAAACTCTTGCAATTGGGCCGGGTGCAGTGGCTCATGCCTGTAATCCCAGTACTTTGGGAGGCTGAGGCCAGCAGATCATTTGAGGTCAGAAGTGCAAGACCAGCCTGGCCAACATGTTGAAACCCTGTCTCTACTAAAAATATAAAAAGTAGCTGGATGTGGTGGTGGGTACCTGTAATCCCAGTTACTTGGGTGGCTGAGGCAGGAGACTCTCTTGAACCTGGGAGGTGGAGAGTGCAGTGAGCTGAAATTGTACCACTGCACTCTAGCCTGGGTGACAAAGGAGAGTCTGTCTCATAAAATAAGGGCCAGGCATGGTGGCTCATGCCTATAATCCCAGCACTTTGGGAGGCCAAGGTGGGTGGATCACCTTGGGAGTTCGAGAGCAGCCCGACCAACATGGAGAAACCCCATCTCTACTAAAAACACAAAATTAGCCGGGTGTGGTAGCACATGCCTGTAATTCCAGCTACTCTGGAGGCTGAGGCGGGAGAATCACTTGAACCCAGGAGGCAGAGGTTGCGGTGAGCCGAGAACACGCTATTGCACTCCAGCCTGGGCAACAAAAGCGAAACTCTGTCTCAAAAATAAATAAATAAATAAATAAAAATAAAATAGGCCGGGCATAGTGGCTCACACCTGTAATCCCAGTACTTTGGGAGGCTGAGGCGGGTGGATTATGAGGTCAAGAGATTGAGACCATCCTGACCAACACAGTGAAACCCCATCTCTCCTAAAATACAAAAATTAGCTGGGCGTGGTGGCTCATGCCTGTAGTCCCAGCTACTCTGGAGGCTGAGGCAGGAGAATTGCTTGAAGCAGGGAGTGGAGGCTGCAGTGAGCCAGTGAGCTGAGATTGCACCTCTGCACTCCAGCCTGGCGCCTGGTGAAAGAGCAAGACTCTGTCTCAAAATAAATAAGTAAATAAATAATAAAAATAAAAATAATAAAATAAAAGTTTCCTAATTGCACCAACCTCTTCCCTGTGGGGACAGGGCGGATGGAGGCCAACTTTCACCCTGACAGAGGCCGGCCCTGGGCTGGCCCAGAGGGTCAAGGCAGTGAGGATGGCCCTACCTCCGAGGAGCTGCCGAGGCTGCCGTGGCCATCGTCTCTGGGGCCGATGGCGTGCCTGCGTACCAACCGCTGCTTCTCCCTCGTGCAGGGCTCCTTGGTCCTGGCTTCCTGCTTGAGCTGCCAAAGACAGGCCACGCAGGCAGGTTAATTCAGGAGAGGTTCCCCTTCGAGGCCCGTGGGGTTTCTGCCAGGTCAGCACCACCTGTCCCGCCCCTCGGCAGTTTCCTCTCATCAACTTCCAGGGAAAACAATCTAACCCCGTCCTCCTAGCCCGGGGCCAGCATCACATCACAGGTGCTGGCCATCAACGAGACCGAAAGAAACCAGCTGGACACACAGCATTTCGTTTCTTTTAGAATATGTGTGATTTAGTAGTTCTACAAATAATATACAATATACACACACACACACACGCATGCACGCACACACGCACACACACAAACACACAGAAAACTGGAGGAAGGGAAGCAGAACCAGGTAGAGAAGAAAGTAAAATCCACCCGTCTTCCCACACTCTATGAGCATGGCCTGCGTGCTGGTGCCTGCCCTGGCAGGGTTTTCCTCTGCAAAAACACGTGTGTTTTCACGGTCGATGTGGGACGATGGCTGTGCAGAGGGTGAGGGAGGAAGGGGGGTGGGCACTGCAGGGGGAGGGGGAGGGGGGGTGGCCTGTGCATGCGGAGGGCAGGGGCTGCCTGTGCCTCCCCAGGGGCCTGGAGCTGGAGCTGCCCGCCAGCCCATACGAGAGGCTTCCTAAAAATCTCGGCTGTCTGGGAACACGCTCCCTCCGTTACGCATAGGTCTTTCCACTCTCGCACGGATTTGGGCTTTTAAGCATTTCGGGAACGCAGCATCTACTCTGCAAATGGCTGCCTGCAGACAGCTTCAAACGCCGCCTTCCGCATCTGTCACCACACTCGACAGGCTCCAGAATCTACTGCTAAGCTCTTCCTTCTATGACACGGGTGCTCTCGTCATTGAAGACACAGAAGCAGACTCTACTTGTCCACTGGGCACCTTCAAGGTTTTACGGCGCCATCCACATATGGGAGCCCGTATGTCAGTCAGCCTGGTGACACTGGGCTGTCTCTGCAGGGGCCACGTGTGGCCCAGCCTGGGACCTTGCCTGTCCTCCCAGTGCCTGCCTGGGCCATCCTGGGGCCCGGCTCTGTCCCGTTGTCCCCACAGACCCTGCCTGGCCTCCAGCTGGGGTCAGCCAGGAGCACTCACCACACCCAGAGGCTCTGCCTGCAGCTGGCGGAGCTGTGTGCGCAGCTCGCAGACCTGGTCTGTCAGCTCAAACACCTGCCGGCGGAGGGAGTCCTTCTCCGCCAGGCTCTGGGAAATCTCCCTCTGAGCACTGTCCCTCGCAGAGTACGCCTGTGGGCCAGGACGACAGAGGTGACGAGGCCACGCCATCCCCACCAGGGAGTCTCAGCTAGAGAGAGCCCTGTTTCTAGCCTGCACCCATCTGACACGCACTAAATGGCCCACGCCGAGCTGTGCAAACTTACAGTTCATTTCAATTCATGTTCACATGTGCAGTTTTAATAAAACCCCATATTTTGGGTGCACGTTCTCAGTATCATGTGACAGGAATAAGAGCAGGGAGAATGACAGAGAGAGCGTGTGGACAACAGGCGTGGGGGAGTGAAGAAACTTCGTGTGGACTGAGGAAAGAGACCCTGAAATCTGAGAGCAGCTGCCATCAGGACAGGGAGCTGAGAGACTGTCCCCTGAGCCAGCCCTCACCTGGGGAAGCAAGTGTGGGGTGGCAGGGCGGGCCCGGCCTCTCAGGTACCTGGTCACGCTCCTTTTGCAGCCCGCACACCTGGGTCTGCAGTGCGTTCACCTTCTCCCTGTAGAGCTGGCAGGTCATCTTACTCTTCTGGAACTGCAGCAGGGTCTGCTCCTTCTCCTCCCAGTACTGGACAGAAGGAGATGCAGCCCATGGAGCTAAGCAGCTCTGAGGGTCTGGGCTGAGAAGGGGGTGGGGGAGCCCAGGGGCAGGAGGGAGGTGGTTCCTGGCATGAAATAGGTGAATTCTCACTTGTCTTTCTCTCTCTTTTTTTTTTTTTAGACAGACTCGCTGTGACGTCATCCAGGCTGGAGTGCAGTGGCGCGATCTCAGCTCACTGCAACCTCTGCTTCCTGGGTTCAAGTGATTCTCATGCCTCAGCCTCCCTAGTAACTGGGATTACAGGCACATACCACCACACCTGGCTAATTTTTGTATTTTTGGTAGAGACAGGTTTCATCACATTGGCCAGGCTGGTCTCAAACTCCTGACCTCAAGGCATCTGCCTGCCTTGGCCTCCCAAACTGCTGATACAGGCATGGGCCACCATGCCTGGCCTTGCTCGTCTCTTAAGTGCTAGATTTCAAGGTGCATCTAGAAAGTTGCTTAGGCTGATTATATTTGAATTTCCTCATTAAAAGAATGCATGTATGTTGCATGCATGGTTGTGTTTTGCTTTTTTAATGTCCCCAAAAAACAATTTCCCCTGCCTGTCCTCTTCTTCTCCACCATCTCCTCTCCTCCCCATTCCCTCCTCACCTAAGTCCCTGGCTCTCCCGCGGGGCCCAGGTCCCGCAATCTCCTCATCTGCCTGACCATGGTCTTAGCCGTGGGCTGCAAGTCGGTGCTCGGTGTGGTGCTGACAAAGGAGCAGGTGAGTGGGCCAACAGATTCGTTCAGCAAAGTTCTGTGAGCTCGGTGTGGATGAAGGAATCTGGCTTCCCCACAGACCTGCCCCTGCCCCTGGGACAAGCCCTAGGAGGCCTGCAAGGGAGGAAGGGGACACACTGCACCTGCTCTCGCTGCCTCTCTGCGGCCACAGCCCTCTCCCGCAGGGAGTGGATGCGCTCCACCAGCTCCTGGCGGCTCCCCCGCGCCTCATCCAGGCTCTGCTCCAGAATGTCCTTCTCCGCCTGGGGCAGACAGAGGTCAGCTTGGGGTGCCGGCTTCCCCAGAGGCCTGCCCTGGGCAAGCAGAACCCCGAGAATACAGCGGCAACTTCACGGCCAGGTGTGTGGACGGATGCAGGCTTACTGCTGTATATTGGGCAGGAGAAAAGCCACAGAAAAGTCGCCAGTCATGCCTGGGAAAGCTGCACATCCACGGCCAAGGGGACAGGCAGGCTCTCAGGATAACAGTTCCTCCCCTTACCAGCTCAGCCTTTGCCTTCAACAGGGCTGCGGCATTTTACAGAGAGGGAGAAACCAACAGGCAGGTCGTTCCCCTCTGACACTCACTTCCCAGGAAGGAGCTCATAACAAGGACACAATCCAGGCTACAAGCTGGGTGGTGCTCAAGCCCAGTGAACACTTGTGGAAGGAATATCTCAATAAATACTAATCTATTGAGAGGGGCCGAGGAGGAGAAGCCAAGCGTCGTTGCTCACTCATCGCTCTGCTTCAGAAGCCCCCTCGCTCCAGTGTGCATGAAGACCAGAGGGGGCAATCTTTCCAGCCAGAAAGGTTTCTTTCCCCGATGCTTAACGTGAATCCCATGGTTTACGATTGGCCCAGTCCACTCCGGAACACAACGGCAGCAGTAAATCTGCCGAGTGGGGCATTGTGATACACCTCCAGCAGCTTTTATTTTTATGATTTTTATTTATTGATTTATTTATTTTTGAGATGGAGTTTTGCCTTTGTTGCCCAGGCTGGAGTGCAATGGCACAGTCTTGGCTCATGGCAACCTCCACCTGGCAGGTTCAAGCGATTCTCCTGCCTCAGCCTCCCTAGTAGCTGGGATTACAGGCACCCACCACCATGCCTGGCTAGTTTTCTGTATTTTTAGTAGAGACGGGGTTTCACAATGTTGGCCAGGCTGGTCTTGAATTCCTGACCTCATTATCTGCCTGCCTTGGCATCACAAAGTGCTGGGATTACAGGCATGAGCCACCACGCCCAGTTCCAGCTTTTAATTAATTCAGCCAAAGTTTTGAGGTCTGGGGAACAGCAGGAAGGAAGGCAGTAAAAAGAAAGTGGGTGAGATGAGTCAGTAAATTTCACCTCCCATCCTTAGCCTCCCTTTAATTAAACCACCTGTCAGAAACCCCCCAGTCTGGGGATCAAGCACCCAAGGCGGAGGCTGCTCTCTGCTGGGGGCGCCAGAACCTACTAGGCTGAAAGTCAGCGAGCGCAGTTTCTCATTCTCCTCCTTGAGGCGGTTCAGCTCCTCGTCCCCGGACTCCAGGTCACTGGCCATCCTCAGCGACCGCTCCTGCAATTCCAGCTCGCAGGAGGAAACCATATTGACTCGCTGCAGCTCCTGCTTCAGCAGATACAGCTGTGCGGGGAGAAGGTGACAGGAAGGCTGGTGAAAACAGCTTCTCCCCCAGACCAGGAGCGGGGTGGGTTTCCCACCCTTCCTCCTAATGATGACGCTTTTCACACTCGGGGGGCTTCCCGCCCTGAGACTGAAAAACCCATGGAAGGGTTTACCTAATGAATGGTCCCAAATATTCATTTGGGGCTGGCAGGACAGAGGCCTTTCAGCTCTATTTTATAGATGAGGCACAGTGGTTGAACTACGTAACGGGGTTAGGGCCCCAGGAATAGACCAAGGGGCCTTGATAACCAACTTCTGGATCTCCACAGCCGAGCAGCCAGCAGTGACAGCCAGCATGCTCCCTGACTTCCCTGCTTGTCCATATCCTGCTAATACAACAATAAAGGGAATTTGGATTCATGGAAATCAGTAAGAAGTAAGAGAGAGGAAAGTCAGGTCCGGCAGGGGTAGAGATACCTGGGAACGTGGGACCAGGGCTATTCAGACAGCAAAGTCCTTGTGCTGACTTGCAATCTGTGTGCAGGGCCCTGGCCTTCCAGAAACTATCCAGCCAGGTCCTGCTGGGCTCCTTCCTCTGGAAAACAGCCCAAGAGAAACTTGGAGCTCGAGCAGTGGGCCTGGGCTCTTCCCATCCTGGGTATGGCAGCCCTGGGGAGACGGCACTTTCCCCATAAAGCAAGCCTGGGAAGTCTGCACAGTGGGGTGGATGCTGGTGCTCACCCCTGGGCTGCAGCCAATAAGAACCTTTCTACCTGGACCTTTCCCTCCAGACACCGGGTTAGCACATTCTCAGTTCGCAATGACCCAGTTCCTGCAATGGGCCAGCGGGGCTGGCCTGCCACAGTCTACAAATTCAAAAAGTAAAATGAAGTCAGTACTGGAAGAGAACAGGAAAACGTGGGACTGAAAGTGAACCGGAACAAATGAACCGAATTCTATTTCCAACAGATGCCATAACCACAATGAAGAGAGACAGAGAGTCAGAGACACGGACAGAGAGTGAAGCTACAGTGAGTCATGGACACAGTATGTTTGATTACAAGCCCGCAGCCATGAGCAAGCTTGGGTGGTGGGAGGAGGTGAATGACAAACAAATTCGGAACTTGTCTTGGTGTGTCTGGTAATGGCAGTGGTATGGGCAGAGCGATTCTGAAATGACTGGAGATGTTCTGTAGGCCTGAGGACGGGGCTGAAGGTGCCGGTGACGCTGGGAGCAGGGTTCCCACTGGGGAAGGAGCACACACGTACAGAACGGGAGAGGGCAAGGAAAAGCTGTGGGGCATGGGTTGGAATTAGAGGTATGTGTGAGAACTCATGATTTCCGAAGCATGCACATGTACTATATGTATCCTTGCATGCATATGAGTATTTGTGTGTATGCATATTTACATACGTGTATGTGTTTCCTAGCTCTGTCTCCTGAAAGGGGTGAGAAGCAAGGACACCCCATTAGTGATGGGCACACCTACACCCAGATCTTGTTCTCTAAAAGGAGGCAGGAGGCCGGGCACGGTGGCTCACGCCTGTAATCCCAACACCGTGGGAGGCCGAGGCGGGCAGATCGCCTGAGCTCAGGTGTTTGAGACCAGTCTGGCCAACATGGCAAAATCCTGTCTCTACTAAAAATACAAAAAATTAGCCAGACATGGTGGTGCGTGCCTGTAATCTCAGCTGCTCGGGAGGCTGAGGCAGGAGAACTGCTTGAACCCAGAAGACGGAGGTCGCAGTGAGCTGAGTTGGTGCCACTACACTCCAGCTTGGATGGCAGAGTGAGACTCTGTCTCAAAAACACAAACCAAAAAATAAAAACAAAAGAAAGCAGGGCCCTCAGAGAATGGGCTGAGCCTGGATTTCGGGTAGGCCAGGTACAAGATGATCCTGGAAAATCTGTGAGGACAGAAAAGAAGTTGGTGCTCCAAAAACAAGGGGCCTGTCTCAGGACGCGGAGCTGGTTGAAGGGCTCCATTGGTCACATGTGGGTCAAGCTGAGCTCCAAAGTCATTAAGGACAGTGACAGGCCAGGCCCCTGCAGAGTAGGAACCCACGAACCGCACCAAGAACAGATTCAGCCACAGGAGAAGGGAAGGCAGAGGCCGCGGGCAGCAGCAAAGTGGGGCACTGCCATGGTCGTCATTTACAGCCACCAGGAGGCCAGCTCCAGTCAGAGTCGCCACAGCTACGTCCCAGGAAATGTCCACCAGGAGCAGGTGCTTGCTGGTCCGCACCCCACACCCGCGATGCTCATCAGTTGCAGGGAAGGAAAGAAACAGCGATTCTACAGTAGAGAAACCTTGACAAGTGGTGGATGGTGACCTCCCCTGAGAGGGGCGAGGGGACCTTGAAAGCCCTTGGAGGAGGCCCTGAGTCGGGCCAGCACCCCCTGTGCAGGGTCCCTGCCAAAGAAGCATAACTTCTGTCTACTCGTGGGGAAACATAAGACCAACCCCAAATGAGATAGTCTATTATCAAAGGGAAGGGGTGGGGTCTTCAAAGAGATCCACCTTGTAATAGACAAAGAGAGGCTGTGGGGTGCTCCCGACTGAAGGGGGCGACAGAGAGCAACAGCAGAACGCAGGGCCCCACCCTGGGCTGGGGGGAAGGCTGTGAAGGATTCACTGGGACAAATGATAAAACCGAACACAGACAGATTGGATAAAAACATACCAAAAAGACTGAAGCTGAGAAGTGCACTGTGGCTACCTAGTAGAATGTGCTTATTTTCAGGAAACAGATATTGAAGGGTGTGGTGGGGGTAAAGGGCCACGACAGGGTAAAAGTACAAATGATAAAGCAAGGGTAAGTGGGCATTCTTTGCTCTATTTTCTTTCTTTCTTTCTTTTTTTAGACAGAGTCTTGTACTGTCGCGCAGGCTGGAGTGCAGTGGCACCATCTCAGCTCACTGCAACCTCTGCCTCCCAGGTTCAGCCTGTTGAGTAGCTGGGACTGCAGGTGCGCACCACCACACCTGGCTAATTTTTGCATTTTTAGTAGTGACGGGGTTTCACCATATTGGCTAGGCTGGTCTCGAACTCCTGACCTCATGATCCACCCACCTCAGCCTCCCAAAGTGCTGGGATTACAGGCGTGAGCCACTGTGACCGGCCTCTTTGTACTAATTTTATTTGTGTTTTTTAAAAAATAAATTTGAAATAATTTCTAAATAAGAAGTGAAAAATTAAAAACAAACAACAAATGCCATTATTAAAGGCAAAACACTGTCCGGCACAGTGGCTCATGCCTATAATCCCAGCACTTTGGGAGGCCAAGGTGGGAGGATCACTTGAGCCCAAGAGTTCGAGACCAGCCTGGACAACACAGTGAGACCCCCATCCCTAAAAAAAAAAACAAAACTTTTTTTTTAATGAGTTGGGTGTGGTGGCACAGTCTGTAGTCCCAGCTACTCAGGAGGCTGAGGTGGGTGGATGACTTGAGCCCAGGAGGTTGAGGCTGTAGTGAGCTGTAACTGTACCGCTGTCCTCCAGCCTTGGGATCAGAGTGAGACACTGTCTCTAAAACATTCAAAATAATAGTAATAATAATAAAGGTCAAAAGCAAATGCCAAAATGACAAGGAGTGCGCATCCTCAATATTTTGAGAACCCCTACAAATCAGTCAGATCATCATCCCAAAGAAAAAGGAGTGAAACACATTGGGTTTCGGAGGCCTAGCTTGATAAGCCTCCTGCCCTCCCCATCTGAGTCCAGGACCAGCTGAGAAGGACAAAGGAGGATGACAGAGGGCAATATCCTGTGTCACGGCCACAGCTGGGCAGTGGGACGTAGGTGGGTCTACAAATACGGAGCCCAGAGTATCCAGACCTCCCCAAGAGTCAGCAGGACGGGCAGTTCGCAGACAAGCCAGCCAGGCCACGGGCAGCTACTGGACAAGGCACGCCTCCTGCCAAGCAGGCGGCCTCCTAGGGAGGGGAAGGATCAGCCCCCCAGGGGTCTCAGCCAAGGCTCTGGGGGCAGGGAAGTGTTAGACAAGGAAGAGGTGAAGGGAGTTCCAGGCAGACGAGCCAGCCAGTGCAAAGGCCTGGGGGCAGACAGAGAACAGCAGGGCCCACTGGAGTGTTGGGTGTCCCCCTACCTCCTCTTGCAGGCTGCGGCAGCGTGAGGCGGCCAGCTCCTTCTCCTGAAGCGCATTGCTGTAGTGCAGCGAGAGGCTGAGCATCTCGTCCTTCAGCCTCAGCACCTCATGGAAGTGGGCGCTAACCTCACACTTCATGCGGCTGTGGTCAGCCTCCAACTGGTGCAGGTCCTCGGCACGGGTCTCGGCCAGGCCCAGGCGCTCCTGCAGCTGCTGGCACTGCCGCAGCAGCGCCTCCTTCTGCCCCTTCTCCTGGTTCAGCTCCTCCTGCAGGCTGCCAATGGCCCCAGCCAGGCACTCGGTCAGCTTGGATGTCTCCATGAGACCTGTGGGCAGGTGGGCAGGTGAGCAGGTAAGGAGGTGGCAGATGGGCAGGTGAGCATGTGGGCAGGTGGGCAGGTGCACAGGTGGGCAGATGGGCCAAGGCATTGCCCCCATTCCCCCATAGCCTTGCCCAGACTCCCTAGCAGGCCCCCAGCTTTAACCTGCTGCTCTCCTTAAAAGCTCCTGCGCCTCAAGCCGACTTGGTCTTCTGGTTGAGTAAACAGCACGACTCCCGATTTTGGCAGAAGGGTTACCCACTCTGACCTTCCCCATGAGACCCCACTGTTCAGATTTAATGACCCTCCTCGGTAGCTGAGATACGCTCATTGCTAACTCATTTTAAAGATATCCCAAGAAAAACATAAGAAAGAATATGGATTCATGTAATAGAACTCTAAAGAACAGAAATACATACTGGGCGGCAGCACAGGGGAAATGGTGTATTCCCTACTGCTTTGGGTCATGTGAGTCCTGCTCCTTTGAATACCTAAATCTTTCAACAGCTCCTCCTGGGAAGCCTAGAATGACTCCATTAAGGAAAAAGGTGAGCAAGTGCCCAGAAGGCTCTGCGGCCCTCCAGCCAGGGCCCTCTGTCACCTCCGAGGACTGGGGCTGGGCTGTCCTGGCCCCTCCAGCAAAGCTGCAAGGTTAAAGGCAGACTCCAGGAGACACTCCCTTGCCCTTTGCTTGTCTCTGGAAGGCAGATTCTCCCCACCCCGCCCCTCAGGGGGTCTCCTGTTGGAGCTAGGTAATTAAGGACCGACCCTTTAGAGTCCAGGCCCAGGGGCACCTTATCCTACCCACTCCCAACACAGCGGAGGGGCTCCTCACCCTCAGAGTGCTGGGCCCAGGACAGGGACTGCAGCGGGGAGGAAAGCGGGAGAAGGGCTAACTGGCAGGTAAGTGGGGTTCCTAGGAAGCGCCTGCGATCCCAACAAAGTCTGAGCTCTCACCGCTAAAATTGCTGAAGTCAACAGCAGGCTGCAGCCCCGTGACCAGGGTGTAGACGTCAGGGTTGTGGAACTTCAGGCTCTCCAGGAAGGCGATGGCCCCATTCTTCCCTCGAGTCTTCAGCAAATCCAGCAAGTGCCCTTGGGAGGCAGAACGTCTGTTAGCTACCAAGGGGGCTGGGCTACCCTGGCTGGCTTCCCCATGGGGGTGGAGCCCGGGGCTGGGGAAACCCCAGCACATCTAAGAATCAGGAGGTAAAAGCAGTTTTCGGGGATCTGCAGGGTGGGATGCAGACTCACAGCTCCTTTTACCCACATGACCTCAGTCAGACTTGAGAAGGGCAAAGCTGGCATTTACTGAGCAACTTCTGCAACCCAAATGCTCTGGCAAGTGCAGGGTACGAGGTGAGGAGGGTGGTCCCTGCTTGCAGCACCTCCCTCGCGAGCTGGTGGCTGGTGCAGACGCAGAGTCCCACCACGGTGCTGTCAGCCTTGGAGCTGTGCACTGAAAGCAGCAGAGGGGTCCCAAGGCTGCAGGGGACAGATCGCGGGGAGCCTTGGGGCCTTCCACACCCAGGGCCCAGAGACCATCTCTCTCAGCCAGAAACTAGCGTGGATTAATCCCTCCTGTGTTTGGGACTCATACACCAACATGCATGAACATTATCATGTTGACAGCTACCATGTACTGCCTGTTTTCTACGGCCCCAGCTTTGCAGTGAGTATTTTATAAACACTAACTCATGTGCTTGCCCTAACAACCTCATAGGGTAAAGCCATTAGTATCTTCATTTTTAAATGAATAAACACGGCTAGTCGGACCATCAGAATGGACTCCAAAGACATCTGTAGTGGTGTGAATGGTGGTTCCCCTTAAAAGGCAGGTCCACCTGGGGAACCTGTCCAGGTGACCTTGTTTGGGAAAAGGCCTGTGCAGATGTAACTTAATGATCTCAAGATAAGATCATTCTGGTTATCCGGTGGACCCTAAATGCAACGGTAAGTGTTTTTATAAGAGACAGGACCAGAAGAGACGCCCTGAAGACAGAGGCAGACAGTGGAGCCCTGCAGGGTACAACAAGGAACGCCTGGGCCCCGCGAGGAGCTGGAAGAGGCAGGAAGAGGGAGCTGAACTCACCGGCCCGCATGGCACTGTTGGTGAGCCGGGGACTGTGCAGCACCTCCTCCTCGTCCAGCTGGCACAGCACCTTGGCCTGGCGCAGGTAGGGCGTGAGACGGCTGGGGCAGACGCAGCGCACGATCCTGTGACGGTGACTCTCCATCATCTCCCACAGCGTCTCCTCGTCCAGCGCCGTGAGCGCGGAGTCCTTGCGGCACAGTTCCCCCATGGCTGGGCGCGGAGAACCCTAGGAGGGGCAGCCGTGGGGGTGGAATCGTCAGGGAAGCAGGAGCTCCGGAGAGCCAGGGTGACACCATTTTAAAATCAACTCCGTCACAAATTAGCAAGGCACACACACACTCTTTGCCGGTCAGAACCCACGGTCCTGAGATGTTTAGGTGGAGGAAGAAGCTTGGTAATGCCTGCAAGGACAAACTCCCACAACGACAAAATGTCCAGACACCCCAACATCACAGGACACGATGTGCTTTTAAGATGATTATACTCACGCTTTGATGTACTTACACCGTGAAATGAAATAGGTAATTTTCTATTTTTCTTTTGAGACAGGGTCTTGCTCTGTTGCCCAGGCTGGAGTGCCGTGGCACCAGCACAGCTCTCTAAGCCTTGACCGCCCCGGGCTCAAGAGATCCTCCTGCCTCAGCCTCCTGAGTAGCTGGGACTACAAGTATGGGCCACCATACCCAGCTAATTTTTGCATTTTTTGTAGAGATGAGGTCTTGCTTTGTTGCCCAGGCTGGTTTTGAACACCTGGGCTCAAGTGATCGGCCACCTTGGCCTCCGGAAGTGTTGGGATTACAGGTGTGAGCCACTGCGCCTGGCTAAGGATAACTTACTTTAAGTCAACAAAGTACTAAATGTTGTTGCGCTGTCAGTCCACCCACATGTAGGCATAACTTAGCATTTACGTAGACAAGATCCCTATATAAGAGTTTAAAACAAAGCCGGCACGTTCCTCCTCTTGCTTTCTGAGGATGTCCTCCTCTGTAACTGAGTGGCTTTCAATAAACCCTCTCTTCTCACTGCATTCTGCCACTCTCCTTGAATTCTTCCCTGTGAGAGATCCAAGAATTCTCTCTTGGGGTCTAGATCAAGACCCCTTTGACCACGTGCAGTGGTTCATGCCTGTAATCCCAGCGCTTTGGGAGGCCAAGGCGGGTGGATCACGTGAGGTCAGGAGACCAGCCTGAGCAATATGGTGAAATCCCATCTCTACTAAAAATACAAAAAAATTAGCCGAGCATGGTGGCGTGTGCCTGTAGCCCCAGCAACTTGGGAGGGTGAGACAGAAGAATGGCTTGAACCTGGAAGGGAGCGGCTGCAGTGAGCCAAGATGGTGCCACTGCACTCCAGCCTGGGAGGCAGAGTGGGACTCTGTCTCAAAACAAAACAAAAAAAACCCTTTTACCAGCAACAGAATTAACCAAATGGCTTTTGGGGCCAGGGAGGATTTTCCATTCAAACCCTCTCTCCCCACGTGGCTGGTGGAGAAGGAGATGATGAATCCAGCCAAGATGAAGAGTCCACACCCTGCTTCCCGCCCCAGCCCGGTGTCTATGGCTAGTAGGGTGGGAGGTGGAGGGGGATCTTCATCTTAAGGGTGAGTGTCAGAGCAATTCCTCTCCCTGGAGCAGGGCAAGAAGAAATGGGCTTCATCTGGTTTTGGCAGACTGATTTGCGATTTACCTTTACAACACAGGAAGCTGCTCCTGGCTTGGGGAATTGATTTACCCAATGAAGCTGACATTAAAAAACAGATCATTGGCCAAGCACAGTGGCTCATGCCTATAATCCCAGCAATTTGGGAGGCTGAGGCGAGTGGATCATGTGAGGTCAAGAGTTCAAGACCAGCCTGACCAATACGGTAAAACTCCGTCTCTATTAAAAACACAAAAATCAGCCAGGCATGGTGGTGTGCGACTGTAGTCCCAGCTACTTGAGAGGCTGAGACAGGAGAATTGCTCGAACCCAGGAGGTGGAAGTTGCAATGAGCTGAGACTGCACCACTGCACTCCAGCCCGGGCGACAGAGTGAGACTCTGTCTCAAAAAAACAAACAAAAACCAGACCACTTCTCTCATGCATCTAGAACCTACATTCTCAATAGGGTTGAAACAGCCTCCAAGGGGTGAAAATTCTTGCTCTTCTATGTATAAAGCACTGACAGGTGGTATGTCTATGATATTAACATTTCATGAGAGGGCGGTTAGGGAAAAGGTGTCTAAAAAGCTCCTCGGGGGGTGATGATGAATAAAAGGTTGAGAAACTGCTCTAAGATAAACCCGAGGGTTTGGACACTGGGTCCAACAACCCAGCAGCCAGAGGCAGTGCCCACGGTCTACCTGGGAGGAGCTGGGAAACAGGCAGGTGGGAATTGGGGTCAGGGAGCAATCTTGCAACAAGGATGCCTGCAGGCAAAGGACGCTGCTCTTCCTTGCCATGGTGGATGCCTGTGATTTTTTTAGCATGGAGGTAACGCCCCTGGTGGACCCTGCTTTCCGGTCAGAAGCCAAAGTGGGCTGACATTCCCCGTCCTTCTTTCTGGTGGCTGTAATGCCCAGGTGAGAGCACCTGCCCAGGACTCTGAATCTGGGCTGCAGTGGCAGGGGAAGGGGCGCAGGGCCGCTGTGCGGAGGAGGCAAGGCACAGAATGGACGCTTATTACACAAACAGTTTGGGGAAGTCGTCCTCAGTTTGCAAACTGATCTGGAAGCCCGAAAACACTCCTATCCACTCTATAGGATACCCCTTGCTTCAGTGGTGTTGGAATGACCTTGACCGTCTTCGCTATTCTGGTTTCTCCCTCTGTGAAAGATTGAGCGCCCATGGCCCCATCTGCTCTACCCCATCCCTAAACAATTAAGTCACTAATTCACACCTTGTTGTGTCAGTTACAGCTTTTCCTTAAAAACTGAAGTAAATGCTTACTTTTTTTAAAGAAATTCATCTAAAATAATGGTAGTAGACTAGGCATAGTGGCTCACACCTGTAGCCCCAGAACTTTGGGAGGCCAAGAGGGACGGATTGCTTGAGCGTAGGAGTTTGAGACCATCCTGGCTAACATGATGAAACCCTGTCTCTACTAAAAATACACAAATTAGCCAGAAATCCCAGTTATTCAGGAAGCTGAGGCAAGAGGATCACTTGAGCCCGGGAGGCAGAAGTTGCAGTGAGCCGAGACTATGTCACTGCACTCCAGCCTGGGTGACAGAGGGAGACCCTGTCCCAACAAACAAACAAATAAATAATAGTAGGAGTGCTGCACTTTGGAAATGCTGCTTTATATGTTCTTCACGAAAGGTAATTTTCATTAGAAGCAAGACTGTCAAGCTTCTCTAGAGCCGAGGTCATGCTACTGCACATCAGCCTGAGTGACAGAGGAAGACTCTGTCTAAAAAAAAAGAAAAAGGACCAGGCGCGGTGGTTCATGTCTGTAACCCCAGCATTTTGGGAGGCTGAGAGGGGCAGATCACGACATCAGGAGCTTGAGACGAGTCTGGCCAGCATGGTGAAACCCCGTCTCCACTAAAAATACAAAAAATTAGCCAGGTGTGGCGGTGCTCGCCTGTACTCCCAGCTACTTGGGAGGCTGAGGCAGGAGAATTGCAGGTGGAGGTTGCAGTGAGCCACTGCACTCCAGCCTGGGCAACACAGTGAGACTCTGTCTCAAAAAAAAAAAAAAAATTCCCATTGTCTTCAGCTGCCCAGCAGGTGGTCCCTTGTTTGCAGTGGCCCAGGACACTGATACAGAGGACTCCACAGGGGACCCCACGTGAGGGAAATGTGCTGGGGAATGACACGGGGTGCAAGCACCTTGCAGAAGACACTGCAGGGTAGTAACGGCCAGCATGGCTTGGCCGGGGGAAGGGGTATGTGGGCTTACAAAGGTAGAGAGGCAGAGGGTGGACAGGTCCCCAAAAGGACTGAGCTACAGCTGGTCTGGGGCCGCCACCAGAGCTGATGTCCCAAGCCCAGGTCTGTCTGGAGCACATGAGGTGTGTCACCACTCAAGCCTGAACGCCTGCTCTTCAGGGGACATGCTGGCCAGTGCAGGCTCTAAGAGCTATTGGAGGTCCTCAGCGGTCACCTGCCCAGCCTCCCATCCCAGAACACGCCCGGGCACCCTAGCTTTGGAGGTGAGCTGCGTCCCCCACCGTGCCCCTGCCTGAGCCCCTCTCTCCCCTCCTGGCCTCAACACAAAGTCGTTAGCTCACGAATCCATCTAAATAATTTTAAAATGTTTTAAAACTGTGCACTGTTTCCAGCATATAAAAAAATACTGCAAATGATGTAACAAATATCCATGTACCCACTGTGCGAATTCAACCATCTTGATCTGTCTACCTTAGCCTCTGAAAGTGCTGGGATTGCAGCCCAGCCTAAAAATGATATTTTAAAAATCATTTCCTACAAGTGGAAGTGTGTATAAACAGTATTTAGTATTTTCGCATGATACTTCATGCAGACAGCAGCGTCACATCAACAGTGCCATCAGCTTTAACCGGAACTTCACAGAAACTGTACCATTCTGTGCAAGGCTGTACCACATCTGTGGTTTCTCATACTGATACATGCAGCTCCTTTAACCTGTGCACTGGGTCCAATGACATGAATAACCACAGTGGACGTCTCATGCTCCCGTGGGAGGACATTAGGTTGTGCCGAATTTTTTTCCACTGCTCACAGAGCTGCAGCCACCGCCTCCGTGAATCTCTTGGGCACAACTGGGGTCGTCTCCTCACGGCCCCATGAACTCCTGTGACTTGATTCTTTTCATTTGGAATGAGAGGCTGGACCACTGGAGAAGGCGCCTCTTGGGGGAGTCTGTATGCTAAAAACACTTGAAAACCAGAGTAAATCAACATCTGTCATCTAAAAAATGGAAAATAAGCCAGCTGCGGTGGCTCACACCTGTAATCCCAGCACTTTGGGAGGCTGACATGGGTGGATTACCCAAGATCAGGAGTTTGAGACCAGCATGACCAACATGGCGAAGCCCTGTCTCTACTGAAAATACAAAAATTAGCCAGGCGTGGTGGTGGGTGCCTGTAATCCCAGCTACTTGAGAAGCTGAGGCAGGAGAATTTGCTTGAACCCAGGAGGCAGAGGTTGCAGTAAGCTGAGATTGTATCATTGCACTCCAGCATGGGTGACAGAGCGAGACTCCGTCTCAAAAACAAATTAAAAAAAATTTTTTTTAAATTAAAAAACCAATAAAAAATAGAAAGTTATTGCCGGGAGAGTCCTAGGTGCAGTAGCTGCGCCACAAGCCATCCAAGGAGCCAGGTCTCTGAGAGTACTTACCGCGGGGCTCAGATTCGCTTTCACAGGAGCTCTGTGCAGCAGGTTGGGGTCTGCAGTCCCTGCGGTGTCTCCAAAGCCCAGCGTGGTGCCAGCTGCCTCCTTTCTCTGCCTCCTTTCTCTACGCGCTGCTGGGTGGGAGGGAGCTGGGCAGAAGGAAGAGCCTGAAGCCAAAGCAGTGCCAGGTGAACTGACGGTGATTTCAAGCCACATGACCTGCTCCAAAACTCAAAGTTCACTCACAACAACTGCAAGTGGCGGGGAAAAGAAGTCAAACTCAGATCCAGGAAATAACTCGACAGACCTTTGACTCCTGCGGTTTTCCCAGTAACTAGAGATGCTTTCTTAGCACCAGAAGCAGACTTCTAGAACGGACCTGGGCTTTGAACCCTAGACTACCAAGGAGAGCTGACAGGCACAGTGGTTATCCAAAGCGTCCACGGCTGATCAGGGGCTCCCCACAGAGCCAGGCCACTCACAGCCTTCTGCCGAGTCTCCGTGCCTGGAAGGAAGAACAGCGGGAGAACAGCAGCAGGCCCAGAGGGCAGCTCCGCCTCCCTCCTTCTCATCTCAGCCTATTTCTCACTGGGAACAAACAGGTGATTGAGGCTTGTGAGTCAGGGTGTCACTGACTGTGGCCCCCGCAAAAGAATGCTGAAGTCTTGATCCCCAGTACCTTTGAATAGGACCTCCTCTGGGAATAGGTCTCTGCCAGTGTCATCAAGTTGAGGTCATTAGGGTGGGCCCTAATCCAAGGAAGGGTGTCCTTATAACAAGAGAAGGGCTGGGTGCAGTGGCTTGCGCCTATAATTCCAGGACTTTGAAAGGCTGAGGCGGGCAGACGGCTTGAGCTCAGGAGTTTGAGACCAGCCTGGGCAACACAGTGAGACTTTATCTCTGCTAAAGAGTTTTTTTTGTTTGTTTGTTTTGAGATGGAGTCTTGCTCTTATTACGCAGGCTGGAGTGCAATGGTGGGATCTCCACTCACTGTAACCTATGCCTCCCAGGTTTGAGCGATTCTCCTGCCTCAGCCTCCTGAGTCGTTGGGATCACAGGTGCGCACCACCACGCCGCCTGGCTAATTTTTGTATTTTTAGCAGAGACAGGGTTTTACCATGTTGGCCAGGCTGTTTTGTTTTTGTTTTTATTAGTCAGGTGTGGTGGGGTACACCTGTAGCTGCAGCTACTCAGGAGGCTGAGGTGGGAGGATGGCTTGAACCTGGAAGCCAGAGGTTGCAGAGCTGAGAGAGTGCCACTGCGCTCCAGCCTGGATGACAGAGCAAGACCCTGTCTCAAAAAAAAACAAGAAGGAGAAGGGCCTGAGACACCCCGTGATCACCCTATGTTGGTGGAGGGAGAGACTGGACACGCCAAGGGTGGGCGGGAACACTAGAAACTCAGCAAAGGCATGAAGCAGACCCTCCCTGGAGCCTTCACAGAGGGTGTGGCCCTGCTGACCCTGGAGTGTGGACCTCTGGCCTCCAGAACCATGAGCAAATACATTTCTGTTGGTTCAGGCCACCCAGTTTGTGGTCATTTATGATGGCAGCCAGAGGAAAGTGCGCAGGAGCAAAGGGGATGTGGAAATTGCCCACCCATCTCCTGAGTATCTGGGACTACAGGTGCATGCCACCACACCAGGCTCATTATTATTATTATTATTATTTTGGTAGAGATAGGGTCTCGCTATGTTGCCTGGGTTGGTGTCAAAGTCCCAGGCTCAAGCAATCCTCCCGCCTCACCTCCAAAAGTGCTAGGATTCCAGGTGTGAACCACTGTGCTGGCTGTGAGCCAAGTTGTTAAAAAAAAAAGTCCAGGCTTGGTGCAGTGACTCACACCTGTAACTTGGAAGGCCGAGGTAGGAAGATCCCGTCTCTAAAAAAAAAAAAAAGATCGCAGGGCTGCTGGTGACCTCACCCTGCTTCCTGCTTCTCTCTCTGGTCCCACTCCCTGCCAGGAAGCAGGAGGGTAGGCTGAGGAGGTCCCTGCAGTGACCAGTTCTGCCCCTGCCACCCCAGGGCCAGGGCTGGCGGGCCACAGTGCATGGGACACTGGCATCCTCTCCTTTCTCCTCATTTTCAGCTTAGGCTGGGTCCCCATCCCAGCCACCCCTGCCTGCCCGGCACGCCCACCACAAGTGGGTTCCTCTCTTGCCAGCTCCTGTTCTCTGCCAGGTGTCGAGCAGGAATGTGTGCTCCAGGCATTCTCAAGCTGGCCTCCTCCCTTCCATCCCCCTGGCTTCCTCATTCCAGAATCCCTGTTCACCTCAGCTGACCCTGTGACCCTCTAGGAATGTCTCCGGCTCCTGCAGAGGCGTCTGGGGTTCCCCTCACCCCTTCTTAGATATAACCACCACGTGGGTGCAGTTGCCCCATCACATCAAGCCCAAAGTCTGCGGGTCAAACTAACACAGGATCACTGCAGCCTCCTGTACCTCCCTCTACAGCTCCTGGCGAAATGAACCACGTTGCTTTTTTAAAAGTTTAAAAAAAAAAAATAAGTGAATAAAACAGCAACCACAACATGAGGAAAGGAAAACAACTCTTCTGCCACAGACTGAAAAATGGCAGGCCGGGCGCAGTGCCTCACGCCTATAATCCCAGCACTTTGGGAGACTGAGGCAGCAGGCAGATCGCTTGAGCCCAGGAGTTCGCGACCAGCCGGGGCAACACGGCAAAACCCTGTCTCTACAAGAAATACAAAACTTAGCCGGGCATAGTGGCATGAGCCTGGGTCCCAAGCTACTTGGGAGGCTGAGGTGGGAAGATCACTTGAGCCCGGGAGGCAGAGGTTGCAGTGAAATGAGATTGCATCATTGCACTCCAGCCTGCTGGGTGACAGAGTGAGACTCTGTCTCAGAAAAAAAAAAAAAAAAAAAGAGAGGAAAAAAGGGAACAATGGCAGACAAGCCCTAAAACCAAAGGAGTGCTGCCAAGGGCCACTGAAGGCACAGGTGCCAGCACACCCTTAGGGACAGACTGCAGGAAGAGGGGGCCTGAGCATGCCTCTACTGTTTGGGCAGCTGAAGAGAAACAAGTCTAGGGAAGTCAGAGAAAATGCCCCAGAGCTCCCTCCAACTTCACTGGGACTCCTCAGCAGCGGTGGGGAGGGGCTGGGCTGAGCTGGGAGAGAACCCAGGCCCAGCTGTCCTGCTCACTGCGGGCTGACCACTGGATTTCTTTAGTCACACATCTGGGACAAAACTACAGTGGGAACAGTGTCTTCCAGCCAAATAAGATGATTCTTCACCCTAAGAAATAATGCAAGCAGTAGAAATTGGGGCAGGGGAAAGGGGGAGGGAAGGCATCACTTTATCCTCCATGACCCTGTGCTATCTAAAATAAAATAAGGCCAGGTGAGATGGCTTATGCCTGTAATCCCAGCACTTTGGGAGGCCGAGGCAAGTGAATCACCTGAGGTCAGGAGTTTGAGACCAGCCTGGCCAACACGGCAAAACCCCGTCTTTACTAGAAATACAAAATTAGCCGGACGTGGTGGTGCCTGCCTGTCATCCCAACTAGTTGGGAGGCTGAGATAGGAGAATCACTTGAACCCAGGAGGCAGAGGTTGTAGTGACCAGAGATCACACCACTGCACTCCAGCCAGGGAGACAGAGTGAGACTCCATCTCAAATAAATAAATAAGTATATGAATAAATAAAATGCTGATTTTACTTTTATTTTCCATTTTGTGGAGAACAGCGTCTCCCTATGTTGGCCAGGCTGGTTTCAAACTCCTGGACGCAAGCACTCCTCTCGCCTCTGCCCGCCTGAGTGCAGTAACTATAGGCGTGAGTCGTCAAACCCAGCACACGCTGATTTTATGTAACATCACTAATTTATCAAGGTTTTTGTAATCTCTTCCCTAAATCTCAGGGATTTTTAGGAACGAATAGTTCTTGTCATTGTGAGACTGTTCTACTACATTCAGCATTCCATTACTAACAATTAAAAATATATTTTTTGCCAAATCTGGATGCACTGCCTATAAGTTAGCCCAGCTCCTCAAGGAGCAGTAGGTAAAAAATAAAACAACAAAAAACTTCTGACAGCAACATCTGAGCTGAACTAAACTTTAAGTCAAATTAAAAGTTTGCATTTAAAGCATGTAGACTATGATCCCATTTTTATAAAACAATGTTAGTATATCTTTGGGAGTCCCTCAATCCATGTGCCCACCCATCCATTCATTCAATCTGCCCATTGGTCTGTCCTGTCATTACACACACGTGCACGCGTGTGTGTCTGTGTACATGAGAGAGAGAAAAAGGACAGGGGAGAGAGGGATAGGCAGAGAGCAGGGGGATTCTGGAACACTCCTCACCAATGCTAACGCTTGTTATCCATGGTGGCAGATTGTTAAGAAATCTGTTTAGGCTGGGCACAGTGGCTCACACCTGCAATCCCAGCACTTTCAGAGACCCAGCCAGGCGGATCACTTGAGATCAGAGTTCAAGACCCACCTGGACAAAATGGTGAAACCCCATTTCTACTAAAAATACAAAAATTAGCCAGTTATGGTGGCGCTCGCCTGTAGATCCAGCTACTCAGGAGGCTGAGGCAGGAGAATGGCTTGAACCCGGGAAGTGGAGGTTGCCGTGAGCTGAGATAGTGCCACTGCACTCCAGTCCAGGAGACACAGTGAAACTCCATCTCAAAAAAAAAAAAAAAAAAAAAAGAAATCTGTTTAGAAAAAGCAAGTATGGGTTCAATAAAAACCATAAAGTTATTATTTTAGAAAACAATAAAATTGCCAGGCGCGGTGGCTCACGCCTGTAATCCCAGCACTTTAGGAGGCTGATGCGGGCGGATCACGAGGTCAGGAGATTAAGACCAGCCTGGCCAACATGGTGAAACCCCATCTCTACTAAAAAAATACAAAAGTTGGCCAGCTGTGATGGTGCATGCCTGTAATCCCAGCTATTCGGAAGGCGGAGGCAGGAGAATTGCTTGAACCCGGGAGCCAGAGGCTGTGGTGAGCCACGATCGCGTCACTGCACTCCAGCTTGGGTGACAGAGTG
>CAUYLG010063607.1:0-52090 GCA_963573385.1 Cacajao melanocephalus
GCACTTTTGGAGGCCTAGGCAGGTGGATCACCTGAGGTCAGGAGTCCGAGACCAACCTGACTAACATGGAGAAACCCCATCTCTACTAAAAATACAAAATTAGCCAGGCATGCTGGCACATGCCTGTAATCCCAGCTACTCGAGAAGCTGAGGCAGGAGCATCACTTGAACCCGGCAGACAGAGGTTGCGGTGACCTGAGATCACACCATTGCACTCCAGACTAGGCAACAAGTGTAAGACTGTATCTCAAAAAAAAAAAAAAGTTCTCCCTCCTCTCTCTAGTTCCAAGAAAAGCCAAATGACTTAACTACCAGACATAATTCTAGACTCTTAACAGCTCAGAGATGGCACCAAGAGAAAGCTACATAACAAGCCTTACTAAACAATACTTATCTTCCATTAGTTTTCCCATGTATTTATCTCTCCAAAGTTTGCTGTCTCTAAAAGCCTAAATCTTCTTTTCCTCTGTCTTGTCACTTTTCCACAAATTTATCACTTTTTAAAAAAATAGTATCTAATCCCTGAGGTCTGTCTAACCACTTCTTTGAGATTTTCATTAGTGAGTTTCTCCCATGTGTTTGCACACTACACACATAAATAAACTCTGTTTTCTCCTGCTAATCTGTCTTTTGTCAGTTTATTTTGCAGGGCCCCAGTTACTGAACCTAGTAGGTTAAAGGAGAAAGGTTTATTCCTCCCTTCCAACAAACAAATTCAGATGATTCTGTGACAACAAAATATTTGCCCAAATTTTCCTCTATACATGTATATTACCTAATGTAATTTACTTTGTGAAAACAGATTGTATAAGTTATTCTAATTATCACAATACTGATCAGAAGATGGTGTAAGTCATTGTTTTTTTTTCAGGAGACAGATTCTTGCTCTGTCACCCAGGTTGGAGTGCAGAGGCATGATCTTGGCTCACTGCAACCTCCACCTTTTGGGTTCAAGCACTTCTCCTGCCTCAGCCTCCTGAGTAACTGGGACTACAGGCATATGCTGCCACACCCAGCTAATTTTTTGTATTTTAGTAGAGATGGGGTTTTATCGTGTTTCCCAGGCTGGTCTCGAACTCCTGAGCTCAGGGAACCTGCCCATCTCAGACTCCCAAAGTGCTAGGATAATGTGTAAGTATTCTTATTACCAGAATGCCATAAATAAGAAAAGGAATAAAGTATTAATATTAAAATGTCAAATAGAACATTTACTATAATCAGGCTTAGCAATTTAATGTAAAAATCTATTTCACTTTTTAGTTTTTATTTTATTTTTATTTTTTTGAGATGGAGTCATGCTCTGTCACCCAGACTGGAGTTCAGTGGTGCAATCTCAGCTTGCTGCAACCTCCACCTCCCAGATTCAAGAAATTATCCTGCCTCAGCCTCCTAATTAGCTGGAATTACAGGCATGTGACACCACATCAAGCAAATTTTTTTGTATTTTTAGTAGCTACGGGGTTTCACGATGTTGGCCAGGCTGGTCGTGAAATCTTGACCCAAATGTCTGCCTGCCTCGGCCTCCCAAAATGCTGGGATTACAGACATGAGCCACCGTGCTTGGCCCTATTTTACATTTTCAATTTAGTAATGTACAATTTAGTTTTTTCAAATTTTCATTAGCAGACTTAATAAATAGCAACTTCTTGATTTTGTCCACACATAACACAAATATTTCTCTGGGAGAAATGACCTAACACATTTTCTACAGAAGCAGAAATGAGAAAAGAAACTATTATTGACCCTCCCCTTCTCTTCTCCCTGAAAAAAAAAAAAAAAGAAAGTAATTCTTATATAAAATCTAATAAGGATGGGTACAGTGACCCATACTGGTAATCCCAGCATTTTGGGAGGCTGAGGTGGCTGGAATACTTGAGCTCAGGAGTTTGCGATCACCCTGGGCAACTTGGTAAAACCCCATCTCTACAAAAAAACACAAAAATTAGCCAGGTATGGTGTCATGCGCCTGCAGTCCCAGCTACTTAGGGGGCTGAGGCTGGAGGATTGCATGAGCCTGGGAAGTGGAGGCTCCAGTGAGCCATGTTCATGCAACTGCACTCCATGCTGGGTGACAAAGTGACATGTGACCCTGTCTCAAAAAGGAAATAAAATTGAATCTAATGAGACACAAACATTTCTGAGTATTACTTGAAAAGATCTGACATTTAAGAATTCTTAGCCACGTCTGATAAAAATCCTTCAAAACTTCTGACTGTAGCTTCCTATTTTCCAGTTTTTTACTCCTTTATTCAGACCTTGTCACTTTCTACTTTGCAAAGAGAGCTCCAATCTCACAGTCCTTCTATCTTGATCTAATTTATCTGTGGTTTCCCTTCATATTCAGCCACAATAGACCCAATACATCTTCAATTCAACTATGCTCTTGACAGAATTTTCAGATGCCTTTTTTTCACCCGCAGATCAATCCAATTATCCATTGTATATGCTTCTACATGTAGCAGCAGGTTGATTGCTGCCAGAATAAATGAAATATTTCCTACTGCAGCCACTTAAATGCCACTCAGAAATGTCTTTTGCCTGCTCCAGGCAGCTCCCTCTCCTAATCACACTGCGAGTGTCAAAATAACCTCCCCACTTCTACTTGCCCTCCCACACACTTTCTGAAAAAAGACACTTCTACTGCTTAGAGAAAATAGAGTCCATCTCTCAGCTTCAAGGCCTCCGAGCCTACAGATTCACTTACACATTTTCCTAAATTTATGCTATTTTTCCTCTTGGTGGGGGCCAATTCCCTTGTGAGTGCTCTGGATTCTTGTTTTCTGTTTCCTAAAGGACCTGGCTCCAGCAATCAGTCACCATTGTATCCCTCTCACCTCTTCAGCTTTTTTCTCTGTTAATTCCTTCCTCTATATGTACACACATGTTCAATAATGTCTCATCTAACAAAAAATAATAAGCTAAAACAAAACATACAACAAATACCCCCAATAAAATACTTGCTTAACTCAAGAAATTAATTTTAGCTTTTGACTTGTCTCTCTCATTTGTCCTTCATACAAAACCTACTTATTTTAAATAATGCCTATTTACATCACCATAATAGAAATTAATTTTCATTATTTTTTAAATGAAAAAAAGAAATGAGTAGAAAAAAAATCACCCAGAGGTAAATTACCAAGAAAAATAGCAGTTAATACTTTCCTACATTCATGTACAGTTTTTTTTGTTGCTGTTACTAAAATAATTGTAATCACAAAACAAGCAAATTCATGGATTTTGATTCTTAAAAATAAAACTCACTTTTTAAAAAATAAAAGGTAGTAAGTACTCTGGCCACAATAAGTCAGTGAACTTCTCCTTCAATATACTTTCCTCTGCTCTAAACACAAAACAACTAAAAATCCAATATTAAAAAAAGAGAAAATGTAAAAGTTTTATCCAATCATATCTAATAAGGGATTCATATCAGAATATATAAGGATCACCTAAAATTCAACAACAACAACAACAAAAGCTTGATTTAAAAATGGGCAATTGACTTGAATAGGCATTTATCCTAAGAAGACATACAAATAGCCAAAACCACATGGAAAGATGCTCAACATCACTAAACATTAGGGAAATCAAAATCAAAATCACAATGAAATATCATTCCATGTCCATTAGGACGACTGCTATTTATTTTTATTTTTATATTATTAGTACTACTTTTTGAGACAGGGTCTCAGTCTGTTTCCCAGGTTGGGGTACAGTAGTGCGATCTTGGCTCATTGCAACCTCCGCCTCCTAGGCCCAAACAATCCTCCCACCTCAGCCTCCCAAGTAGCAGGGACTACAGGTATGCACCACCACACCTGGCTAATTTTTGTATTTTTTGTAGAGATAGGGTTTCACCATATTGTCCAGGCTGGCCTTGAACCCCTGACTTCAAGCAATCTGCCCACCTCAGCCTCCCAAATTGCTAGGATTATAGGCGTCATCAGCCATGCCTGGGTTGCTGGCTACTATTAAAAAAAAGAAGAAGAAGAAGGTTGGGTGCCAAGATGGCCAACAGGAGGCAACACCAGAATGCAGCTCCCAGCGAATGAGACACAGAGAGCTAGAGGACTTCACGATTTCAAGTGAGATGCCGAGTTCATTGTGGTGGAACTGGTAGGATTCTGAAAATAGCCCAGGGAAGGCGAGCCAAGAAGCAGGGTGAGTGCAGCCCAGGGAAGGAGAACTGAGACAGGGCAGGGCGTATCCCCACCTGGAAAGTGCAGACAGCCCAGAGGGTCAGGTACTTCACCCCCTTGGTCCTCTGATTTGGATCTTGTGGTTCCCTTATCCCTCCTTCAACCCACAGTCCAAGAGAACCCCACCGGACTGAGGGGTGCTGTGGGTTGTCAATGCAAATCTGAGTGATGGCTCCCACCTGGTGCTGCAAGTTGGCACAGACCTGGGCGGAAGCACGGACTAATGCTAGTGGGATGAAATTACCTGTCCCACAGAAAGAGGCAGAGTTGAAAGCAGGGAAACAGGCCATAAGGCCTGGCAGGCCCCACCTCCCACAGAACTCAAACTGAAGCCCACATGCTAGAGAGATTCCCAGCGAAAATAGCAGTTTGATCCCAACTGGGAAGATTGAGCTCGGGGAAGGAGAGACGCCATTGGGAAGATGGGGCTAATCTAACTTGCCTAAACAAACTCCAGGGGAAGACCACCCACCCAGCAGCCTGACTGAATCCGAGGCAGCCCAGCAGTGCCTCTACAGGCCAAAAAATATATAGCTCCAACCTCAACAAAAAGCACATACCCTCAGAGATCCCTCCCAAAATCACCAACTTCAAAGATCAAAGGGAGATAAATCCACAAAGATGGGATAAACCAGCACAAAAAGGATGAATCCATCAAAGACCAGAATACCTCTTCTCCCAGGCGTCACAGCTCCTCACCATCAAGGGAACAAAACAAGACAGAAAAAGAGTTCGACGAATTGACAGAAGCAGGCTTCAGAAGACGGGTAGTAACAAACTTCTCTGAGTTAAAAGACCATGTTCTAACCCAATGCAAAGAAACTAAGAACTTTGAAAAAACATTAGATGAAATGCTAACTAGAATAATCAGCCTAGAGAAGAATATAAATGACTTGATGGAGCTGAAAAACACAGCACGAGAACTTCATGAGACATACACAAGTTTCAACAGCCGAATCGATCAAGCAGAAGAAAGGATGTCAGAGACTGAGGATCAACTCAATGAAATAAAATGAGAAGGCAATATTAGAGAAAAAAGAGTGAAAAGAAATGAACAAAGCCTCCAAGAAATATGGGATTATGCTAAAAGACCTAATCTACGTTTGATAGGTATACCTGAATGTGACAGGGAGAATGAATCCAAGCTGGAAAACACTCTTCAGGACATTATCCAAGAGAACTTCCAATCTAGCAAGGCAGGACAATATTCAAATCCAGGAAACACAGGGAACAACACAAAGATACTCCTCAAGAAAAGCAATTCCAAGGCCTATAATCATCAGATTCACCAGGGCTAAAATGAAGGGAAAAAATCCTAAAAGCAGCCAGAGAGAAAGGTTGAGTCACCCACAAAGGAAAGACTATCAGACTCACAGAAGATCTCTTAGCAGAAACCCTACAAGCTAGAAGGGAGTGGGGGCCAATATTCAACATTCTTAAAGAAAAGAACTTTCAACCCAGAATTTCATATCCAGCCAAGCCAAGCTTCAAGTGAAGGAGAAATAAAATCCTTTATGGACAAGCAATTGCTGAGAGATTTCATCACTACAAGACGTGCCTTCTGAAGGAAGTACTAAACATGGAAAGGAACAACCAGTACCAGCCACTGCAAAAATATACCAAACGGTAAACAACAATGACGGAATGAAGAAGCCACATCAACTAATGGGCAAGACAACAAGCCAGTAACAAAATGGCAGGATCAAATTCAAACATAACAATATTAACATTGAATGTAAATGGCCTAGATGACCCAATTAGAAGACACAGACTGGCAAACTGGATAAAAAGCCAAGACCCATCAGTGTGCTGTATTCAGGAGACCTATCTCACATGCAAAGACTCACATCGATTCAAAATAAAGGGATGGAAGAAGATTTGCCAAGAAAATGGAGAGCAAAAAAAAAGCAGGGGTAGCAATCCCAGTCTCTGACAAAACGGACTTTATCAAAAGAGACAAAGAAGGGCATTACATAATGGTAAAAGGATCAATGTAAAAGAAGAGCTAACTATCCTAAATATATATGGACCTAGTGCAGGAGCACCCAGATACATAAAGCCAGTTCTTAACAACCTACAAAGAGACTTAGACTCCTGCACAACAATCATGGGAGACTTTAACACTCCACTGACAATATTGGACAGATCAACGAGACGAAAGTCAGCAAGGATATCCAGGACTTGAACACAGATCTGGACCAAGCAGACTTAATAGACATTTACAGAACACTTCTCCCCAAATCCACAGAATACACATTCTTCTCAACACCACATCACACTTACTCTAAAACTGACCACATAATTGGAAGTAAATCACTCCTCAGCAAATGCAAAAGAATGGAAATCATAACAAACATTCTCTCAGACCACAGTGTAATCAAATTAGAACTCAGGATTAAGAAAAACACTCAAAACCACACAATCACATGGAAACTGAACAACTTGCTCCTGAATGATGAATGGATAAACAATGAAATGAAGGCAGAAATAAAAATCTTCTTTGAAACCAACAAGAATGAAGACACAATGTACCGAATCCTATGGGACACATTTAAAGCAGTGTCTAGAAATTTATAGCAATAAATGCCCGCATGAGAAATAAGGAAAGATCTAAAATCGACACTCTATCATCAAAATTGAAAGAGCTAGAGGAGCAAGATCTAAGAAACTCAAAAGCAAGCAGAAGACAAGAAATAACTAAGATCAGAGCAGAACTGAAGGAGATAGAGACATAAAAAAACCTTTCAAAAAAATCAATAAATCCAGGAGCTAGTTTTTTGAAAAGATCAACAAAATAGACCGCTACCTAGACTAATAAAAAAGACAAGAGGGAAGAATCAAATAGATGCCATAAAAAATGAAAAAGGGGAGATCGCCATCAATTCCTCAGAAATACAAATTACCATCAGAGATTACTACAAACAGCTCTATGCACATAAACCAGTAAATCTGGAAGAAATGGATCAATTCCTGGACACTTGCACACTCCCAAGACTAAGCCAGGAAGAAGTTGAAACCCTGAATAGACCAATAACGAAGTCTGAAGTTGAGGCACCAACTAATAGCCTACCAACCAAAAACAGTCCAGGTCCAGATAGGTTCACAGCAGAATTCTACTAGATGTACAAAGAGAAGCTGGTACCATTCCTGCTGAAACTATTCCAAATAATACAAAAAGAGGGAATCCTCCCTAACTCTTTCTATGAGACTAACATCATCTTGATACCAAAACCTGGCAGAGACACTACTGAAAAAGAAAACTACAAGCCAATATCCGTAATGAACATTGATGCAAAAATCTTCAATAAAATACTGGCAAACCAAATGCAACAGCACATCAAACAGCTTATCCATCACAATCAAGTAGGCTTCATCCTGGGGATGCAAGTCTGGTTCAACAGACACAAATCTATAAATGTAATCCACCACATAAACAGAACCAAAGACCAAAACCACTGATTATCTCAATAAATGCAGAGAAGTCCTTCGACAAAATTCAACAGCCCTTTATGCTAAAAAACTCTCAAGAAACTATGTATTGATGGAACGTATCTCAAAATAATAAAAGCTATTTACAACAAACCCACAGCCAATATCGTACTGAACAGGCAAAAACTAGAAGCATTCCCTTTAAAAATTGGAACTAGACAAGGATGTCCTCTGTCACCACTCCTATTCAATATAGTATTGGAAGTTCTAGCCAGAGCAACTAGGCAAGAAAAAAAATACAAGGTATTCAATTAGGAAAAGAAGAAGTCAAATTGTCCCTATTTGCAGATGACATGATTGTATATTTAGAAGGCCCCACCGTCTCAGCCCAAAACTTCCTCAAGCTAAAAAGCAAATTCAGCAAAGTCTCACGATACAAAATCAATGTGCAGAAATCACAGGCATTTCTATACACCAACAACAGACAAACAGAGAGCCAAATCATGAGCGAACTCCCATTTACAGTTGCTACAAAGAGAATAAAATACCTAAGAATACAACTAACAAAGGATGTAAAGGACCTCTTCAAGAAGAACTACAAACCACTGATCAAGGAAATAAGAGAGGACACAAACAGATGGAAAAACATCCATGCTCATGGTTAGGAAGAATCAATATTGTGAAAATGACCATACTGCCCAAAGTAATTTATAGATTCAATGCTATTCCCATCAAGCTACCATTGACCTTCACAGATCTGGAAAAAAACACTTTAAACTTCATATGGAATGAAAAGAGAGCCTGCATAGCCCTAAGCAAAAAGAATAAAGCTGGAGGCATCATGATACCTGACTTCAAACTATACTACAAGGCTACAGTAATCAAAACAGCATGGTACTGGTACCAAAACAGACATAAAGACCAATGGAACAGAACAGAGGCCTCGGAAGCAATACCATGTATCTACAACCATCTGATTTTGGACAAACCAGACAAAAACAAGCAATGGAGAAAGGATTCCCTGTTTAATAAATGGTGCTGGGAAAACTGTCTAGCCATATGCAGGAAGCTGAAACTGAACCCCTTCCTCACACTTTATACAAAAATTAACTCCAGATGGATTAAAGATTTAAGCATAGGAAGTAACACCATAAAAACCCTAGAAGAAAACCTAGGCAACACCATTCAGGACATATGCATAGGCAAGGACTTCATGACTAAAACACCAAAAGCAACAGCAACAAAAGCTAAAATAGACAAATGGGATCTAATTAAACTTAAGAGCTTCTGCATGCAAAAGAAACAATCATTTGAGTGAACCAGCAACCAACAGAATGGGAAAAAAATTTTGTAATCTACCCATCTGACAAAGGGCTAATATCCAGAATCTACAAAGAACTAAAGCAAATTTACAAGAAAAAATACAAACAAACCCATTCAAAAGTGTATGAAGGATATGAACAGACACTTCAAAAGAAGACATTTATGAGGCCAACAAACATATGAAAAAATGCTCATCATCACTGGTCACTAGAGAAATGCAAATCAAAACCACATTGAAATACCATCTCACACCAGTTAGAATGACGACCGTTAAAAAATCTGTAGACAACAGATGCTGGAGAGGATATGGAGAAAAAGGAACACTTTTACACTGTTTGTGGGAGTGTAAATTAGTTCAACCATTATGGAAGACAGTGTGGCGATTCCTCAAGGATCTAGAAATATAAATTCCATTTGACCCAGCAATCCCATTATCCCATTATCCCATTACTGGGTATATACCCAAAGGATTATAAATCATTCTATTATAAAGACACATGCACATGTATGTTGCGGCACTGTTTACAATAGCAAAGACCTAGAATCAACCCAAATGCCCATAGATGATAGACTGGACAAAGAAAATGTGGTACATATACACCAGGGAACACTATGCAGCCATAAAAAACGACGAGTTAGTGTCCTTTGTAGAGACGTGGATGAATCTAGAAACCGTCATTCTCAGCAAACTGACACAAGAACAGAAAACCAAACACCGCATGTTTTCACTCATAGGCAGGCGATGAACAATGAGAACACTTGGGCATAGGGAGGGGAACAACACTCACTGGGCTAGGTGGGGTGGTGGAGGGGAGGGGAGAGGAGAGGAGGGGAGGGGAAGAACAGCAGCGGGTGAGGTGGATGGGGACGATAATACCGGGAGAAATGCCTGATGTAGGCAACAGGGGGTGGGAGGGCAGATGTCGCATGTATGTACTTATGCAACAATCCTGCAGGATGTAGGATATGCTCATGTACCCCAGAGCCCAAAGCACAGTAAAAAATAAATACATAGGTGAGACACCTGTTTGTAATCCCAGCACTTTGGGAGGCCGAGGCAGGCAGATCACCTGAGGCCAGTTCAAGACCAGCCCGGCAAATATGGTGAAAACCCTGTCTCTACTAAAAACACAAAATATTAGCCAAGCATGGTGGCTCTACTCCAGCCTAGGCAACAAAATCAAAAGTCCATTTCAAAAATTAAAAAAAAAAAAAGGGAGACAGAAATATTGAAGAGAATATAGAGAAATTAGAGCCCAGAACCCTTGTGCACTGTTGGTGGCAATGCAAAATGGTGCAACCACTGTAGAAAACAGCATAGAGGTTCCTCAGAAAACTGAACATAGAACTACCACGAGATCCAGAAATTTTAATTTCGGTTACATACTCAAAAGAATTTAAGGCAGGGATTCCAAAAGATATTTGTATATACAGATTCATATAACATGATTCACAATAGCCAAAAAAGTGACACAACTCAAATATCTATGAATGAATACACAAACAAAATGTGTTATGTTCATACAGTGGGATATTACTCAGCTTTAAAATGAAAGGAAATTATCACATGTCATGATATGGATCAACCTTTAAGATATTATGCTAAGTGAAATAAACCAGTCACAAAAAAAAAAAACTACTATATGATTCCATCATACGAAGTACCTTGAGTAGTAAAATTCATGGAGACAGAAAGTAGAATGATGTTGCCAGAGCTAGACAGGTGCAGGGAATGGGGAGTTATTGTTTGGATACGGAGTTTCAGTTTTGCAAGATTAAAAGAGCTCTGAAGATGGGTGGTGGTGATGGTTGTATGACAATGTGAATGTACTTAATGCCACTGAACTGAACACTTGAAAGTGGCTAAAATGGTAAAGTTTACATTATATATATTTTGTCATGATTTTTAAAGAAAATTAAAATTTAAAGAGGTTTAGCCAGGCTTCAAAAATGATAAATACTTCTGTGACCAGAAATGAAGAGAAAAACAAAGCAACGAATGCAACCAAACTCACTTGGGGTGTCGGGGGGAGCCAGAAGTTATCCTAGAAAGAAAAACACAAAAACCTGGTATCAAAAAAAAAAAATCTATCCTGTCAAATGTGCATTAATACTAATATTTATAACACATTGCAAAGTACTTAATAATAAATATTATCCTCACTTTACACATGAGAAAACAAATTAAAAGGTCTCAAGCAACTTGTCTAAAATCACAGTCAGAACCAAGATTCAGATGAAGATATGGCTTATTCCACTGCCTTTTTTCTTTTGTAACTATATATACAAATGTGTCTAGGGTAGAGAAGATCACCATTAGCTCATTAACTGACCCTAAATTAATAATTATTTTATCAGAAGGTTGAAAGGCCCAGAAAAAAAAATCCTACATTACTCAACAAATATTTATTCAACACATAGATTAACCCAGGCAACATTCTAGATTCTAAGACCATAGCTGTGAACTGAGGTGGGGATACGATAAAGGGAAGAAGTGAAAGAAGAAGAGAGGAAAGAGAGGAGGGAAGAAGATAGATGGTCATCGTGTGCCTAAGCTAGAAGCCTTGATAAAAAGTCTTGTGTGACTTCTGAAACACTCCAAAGACGTTCCTTTGCCAGCAAGTACTTATTACCTTGACCGTGGCACCTTTCCCATGTAATAAACTGTTCCTATCCTGTCTCTAGACCTATTCATCACCAATTTCCATGCCTTAGAACAAAAATCAAAGCTTCACTATAGTCTTTTATTGGCTGTAATTCAAGCATTAATTCATCTTCTTTCATATATTACCATTTTAATACGGCTCTCTCAAAATGGAAAAGCCATTAAGAAAGACTCAAAGTAGCTAGGCGCAGTGGCTCACGCCTGTAATCTCAACACTTTGGGAGGCAGAGGTGGGTGAATCTTCTGAGATCAGGAGTTCGAGACCAGCTTGGCCAACATGGTGAAACCCCGTCTCTACTAAAAATACAAAAAAATTAGCCAAGCTTGGTGGCAGGCGCCTGTAGTCCCAGCAACTCGGGAAGCTGAGGCAGGAGACTCACTTGAACCCAGGAGGCAGAGGTTGCAGTGAGCCTAGATCACGCCACTCTATTCCAGCCTGGGCAACAGAGCAACACTCTGTCTCAAAAAAAAAAAAAAAAAATCGAAAGAAAGAAAAAGAAAAAAGAAAGAAAAAGGAGAAAAAAAGAAACTATTTAAAATAAAAGAGTGACAGATGTCAGCAAGATGGCTGACTAGAGATGCCTAACATTTTCCCCCACTACAAAAAAAAGGACAAAGGCAATGAGTGAACAGCTAAGATTTGACTGGAGTGTTGAAGGGAGAGCACTGGAATGCAGCAGGGAATTGGACATGCACCTATGGTTACTGGAAGTTCAGGACAGCAAGGATGCAACTGGCCTCTGCAGCCTCACCTCCCCCATGCTCCCTACCTGATTGGATCTACCTAGAGTCAGGAGGGAATTCCTGTTGCAGGAAAAAGGTAAGCAGAAGATTCCCACCAGTTCCTATTGCCACTACAAATACAAAAAATCCTTATAACACAAGAATTCCACAGTCTTCACACACCCTGAGCCCAGTTTGGAGAGATACCAGGAAATCATACAGCCATATTGCCCTGAATAAGGAGCACGAGGTGTGTACTGCCACCCCTACCTACCCACTGTGAGCCAAGCTGCTGTAGCAAAGCACCATCTTGAGGCCAGAGACACCTCTGGAGAGTGTCTTTCCCTGGCGGCTAGCAGCCACTGCACCTCTCCAGCAGTGGGACTCCATCTTCATTATTCCAAGTCCACACAGGTGGCCGAATGCCACAACTCCAGCTACATGAAGCTTGGGCGCAGGATCAGCTGAGACTCTGGTCCTGCACAGCATGGAAAACAACAACCATCACTGCACTTCTAGCCGGAGAAACAGTTTGCCAGTCTTCCCTGGGGCAAACCCACCCTCAGCCCGCCAAACCACTGTGCAAGAAAGAAAGATTCTTAAGCCTCTGAGCAGCCAATATGCCCCCAGACCAGTTGAGTGACTATGTGCCCAATGCCAGGACTGAGAAACAGCCCCAGAGTGTCCCCACCTCCCACAGAGATTTTCTTGGCTTACCCATTGGCCTGTGCACCCAATAAGAGTGTGATAAATAGCCCTGTACGCTGCCCCTGGTAGGCACAATCCCTGAGCTAGCCGAGCAGCCTTGCACTGGCATCCCAAACCTGAGAAACTACCCCATTGGCTTTGCCAGCACACGTGTCCCCAGGACAGCTGGGCAGGTGTGTAGTCACTTCCCAGGCCTGAGGAATAACCCCATGGCCCATGCCGAGAAGACCTGCCCACAGGACAACTGAGTGGCTTCATGTCCCAAGCCAGAGAAACAGCACCATGGGCCACCTTGGTAGGTATGCCCCCCAGGCCAATTGAGCAGCCCTGTTTCATAGGCCCATGTCTCAGGCCTATGAAACAGCCTTGCAGGCCACCTGCCACAGAATTGCCCCTAGACCAGCCAAGCAGCTGTGCAGCTATTCCTAGGGCTCAGAAACAGCCCCGTAGGTTGCCCCCAGCAGACATGTCACCAGACCTGCCAAGCAGCTGTGTGATCACTTCCCAGGCCTGAGAAATAACCCTGTGAGCTGCTCCTAGCAAGAACTGCTCAGGCCAGCTCTTTCTAGGGCTGAGAAACAGCTCCATGGTTTCCCCCAGTAGATATGTCATCAGACCTGCCAAGCAGTAGTGTAACCACATCCCAGGCCTGAGAAACAACCTGTGAGCTGCTCCTAGCAAGAACATCCTCAGGCTAGCCAAGCAATTGTATGTTCATGTTCCTGGCTAGAGTAACAGCCCTGTGGCCCCAACATCACCAAGCAAAATCCTAATCTGGCTGATCCTTTGTGTGCACACATGGACCCCTAACCTGAGAAACAGCCTGGCAAGCCATGCCAGCAAAGTTTTACCACCATCACCACAAATTATCTCAGTCTAGGCCATGGAGAAACTCACAAGCGTCATTAGTGTAGATTATAGCTGAAGAAACTACATGGAGACCACACTACTGTGTCCCTCTAGAACCAAGGCCAACACACTCCATTGAACTGATACACCAAGACCCATTCATACAAGTAAGTCCTTCCCTATGAAAACTTCCATAAAACTGGAAGAAGTGACTTTTTTACCAGATGCATAGAAATCAACATAGGGATATTTCAACTATGAAAAAGCGAAGAAACATGACCTCCAATGGAAAACATTAATTCTCCAGTAACAGACTCCAATCATAAGGAAATATAAGAAATTCCAGAAAAAGAATTCAAACCCTAATAATCTTAAGAAAACTCAGTGAGATTAAAAAAGAATACAAATAGACAAAACAATGAAATCAGAAAAATGATTTGAATGAGAAATTCAACATAAGAAACAAATATCATAAAAAAACAGAAATTCTAAAGCCAAATAATTCAATAAATGACAGTTAAAAATCCAGTCGAGACCTTCAACAATAGACTAGACTGGGCAGAAGAAAGAATTTCAGAACTTAAAGACAGGTCGTTTGAAATAATACAGGCATGCAGAATAAAAAAGAATGAAGAAAACCTACAGGATTTGTGGAACACCATTAAGCAAACAAATATTTGGCATTCCAGAATGAGAAGAGAAGGAAAAATGTAAGAACAACATATTTAATGAAATGACAACAAAAATCTTTCCAAGACTTGGAAGAGAGATGGATATCCAGTTCCAGGAAGTGCAAAGAACCCCAAACAGATTCAACATAAATGATTCCTTTCTGAACCACATTAGAGTCAAATTGTTGAAGGTCAAAGACAAAAAAGAAAGTTTTAAAAGCACCAAGAAAAAAGGGTCAAGTCACATATTTTAAAATTCCCATTAAACTAACAGTGTATTTCTCAGCAAAAAAACTTACAGGCCAGGAGAGCATGAGATGATATTAATATTAATATATTCAAAATACTGAAAGAAAAATAACTGCCAGCCAAAAATATTTTACCCAGCAAAGATAACCTTCAGAAAAGAAGGAAAAACAAAATTTTTCACAGACAAGGCATAACTAAGGGAATTCACCATTACTAGATTGGCCTTGCAATAAATGCTCAAGAGAGCCTTACATCTGAAAGCAAAAAGTGATAACCACCATCACAAAAACATACAAAACTATAAAACTCACTGGTAGAGCTGATAAACAAAAGAGAAGGAGAAAGGAGTCAAATTTTATTGCTACAGAAAGCCACCCAACCAAAAAAATAAATAATCAGAGAGGAAGCAGGCAACAAAGGATATACAAAACAACCGGAAAACAACCAATAAAATGACATAAATAAGTCCTATTAACCATAATCTTGAATGTAAGTGGATTAAATTCCCCACCTAAAAGCTGTAGAGTGGCTGAATCAATTTTTTTAAAACAGACCCAAATATATGCTGCCACAAGAAATTCACCTCACCTATAAAGACACGCATAGTCAGAAAGTGAAGAGATGGAAAAAAGATATTTTATGCAAACGGAAACCAAAAGCAAGCAGGAGGAGCTATATTTATATCAGATAAAACAGACTTCAAATTAAAAGCTGTAAAAAGAGACAAATTTAAACTGCACCATTGACCAAATGAACTAACATTTACAGAACATTTCACCCAACAGCTGCAGAATATACTTTTTTTTCGTTAGCACATGGAACATTCTTCAGAATTGATCATATATTAGGACAGGCAGACACATTCTGAGACAAGCCTCAGAAAATTTTTAAAAATCCAAATCATATCAAGTATCTTATCTGGCTATAATGAAATAAAACTAGATACCGATAACAAGAAGAACATTTGAAACTATACAAATACATGGAAATTAAACAACATTCTCCTCAACAACTAATGAGTGAAAAAAGAAATTAAGAATAAAAATTTTAAATTTCTTGAAACAAATGAAAATAAAAATACAACATACCAAAACCTATGGGTCTCACAGCAAAAGCAGTATTAAGAGGCAAGTTTATAGTAATAAAGGCCTACATCAGAAAACTAGACAGATTTCAAGTAAATATCCTAATAAAGCACCTCAAGGAACTAGAAAAGCAAGGACAAACCAAACCCAAAATTCATAGAAAGAAATAATAAGGATCAAAGCAGAAATAAACAAAATTGAGAATAATAATAAAAAAATACAGAATTTTAATGAAACAAAAAGTTGCCTTTTTGAAAAGATAAACAAAATTGACAAACCATTACTTAAATTAAGAAAAAAGAGAGAATACCCAAATAAATAAAATCAGAAATGAAAAAGGACACATCACAACAGATCTTACAGAAAAAGAAAAGATCATCAGAGACTACAATGAACAACTATACACTAATAAATTTGAAAACCTAGAGAAAAATGGATAAATTCCTGGATACATACAATCTACTAAGATTGAACCAAGACTAAATCGATAGTCTGAACAGACTTTATTTTGTTGTTTATGCGATTGAATCAGTCTCATAACAAATAATGAGACTGAATCAGCAATAAAAATCTGACAAAAAAAAGTTCAGACTGGGTGCAGTGGCTCATGCCTGCAATCTCAGCACTTTGGGAGGGCAAGGCAGGTGGATCATGAGGTCAGACGTTTGAGACCAGCCTAACCAACATGATGAAATACCGTCTCTACTAAAAATACAAAAATTAGCCAGGTGTGGTGATGTGCACCTATAATCCCAGCTACTCAGGAGGCTGAGGCAGGAGAATCACTTGAACCAGGGAGGGAGAGGTTGTAGTGAGCTGAGATTGCGCCACTGCACTCCAGCCTGGGTGACAGAGCAAGACTCCGTCTCAGAAAAAAAAAAAAAAGTTCAGGACCAGATGCCCTTACCATTGTATTCTGCCAAACTTTTAAAGAATAATACTAATTCTTCTCATACCATTTCCAAAAACTGAAGCAGAGGGACTTCTTTCTAACTCATTCTACAAAGCCAGCAGAGCCTTGGTCCCAAAACCAGAGAAGGACAGAACAAAAATAGAAAACTACAAGCCAATATCCCTGATGAAAATAAACATAAAAATTTACAACAAAAGATTAGCAAACTGAATCCAACAACACATCAAAAAGATAAATACACTATGAGCAAGTGAGATTTATCCTAAGAATACAAGGATGGTTCAACATATATAAATCCATAAATATCATATATCATATCTATAGAATGAAAGACAAAACATATCATCTCAGTAGATGCTGAAAAAAAATTTTTGGTAAAATTCAACATCTTTTCATGATAAAACTGCTTAGTAAATTAGGTATAGATGAAAAGCATATCAACATAATAAAGGTTATACATTTAAAACCCACAGCTAACAACTTACAGAGTGGAAACAGGTTGAAAACATTTCCTCTAAAAACTGGAACAAAACAAGGATGTCCATGTACACCACTCTTATTCAATATAGTACTGGAAGTCTTAGTCAGAGCAATTAAGCAATAGAAAGAAATATAGGGTATCCAAATTGAAAAGGAGGAAGTCAAGTTATTCCTGTTTATATATGATATCACCTTTTATATAGAAAAAACAAAATATTGACTCTACAAAAAAACTTATAACTGGTAAACAAATTCAGTAAAGTTGTGGAATACAGAATTAATATACAAAAATCAGTAGCATTTCTTTTCACAAACAACAAAATATCTGGAAAAAAAAAAACGCAGGACAGCAATATCATTTACAATAGCTACCAAAAATAAAATTAAATAAAATCCCTAGGAATAGGAAAACCAAGGAGGTAAAAGGCCTCTACAAGAAAAACCACAAAACACTGATGAAAGAAACTGAAGAAGATACAAACAAATGAAAAAGACAAGCCATGCTGATGGACCAGAAGAATTAATATTGTTAAATGCCAATACTTCCCCCCAAAAATCTACAGATTTAACACAATTCCTATAAAATACCAATGACATTCTTTACGGAATTTTAAAAAAAAAAGAAAAAAACTAAAATTTGTATGGGACCAAAAAAGAGCCCAAGTTTCTAAAGTAATCTTGCACAAAAAAAGAGCAAAGCTGGAAGTATCATACTACCATATCTCAAAATATACTACAAAGATAGAATAATCAAAACAACATGATATGAAAACAAATATATACACCAATGGAATAAAATAACCCAGAAATTGATCTGCATATCTACAGTCAACTGATTTTTGACAAAGGGTGCCAATAACACTCATTGGGGAAAGCACAGTCTCTTCAATAAATGATGCCGAGAAAACTGTATGTCTGTATGCAGAAGCATAAAACTAGATCCCCACCTCTTATCCTACACAAAAATTAATTGAAAATGGATCAAAGAGGTAAAAGTAAGACCCAAGACAATAAAACACCTAGAAGAAAACAGGGGAAACACTTCAGGACATTAGTCTGATAAAAGATTTTATAAATAAGACCTCAAAACACAGGGAACAAAAGCAAAAATAAACAATTGAGATTATATCAAACTTAATAGCTTCTCCACAGCAAAGGAAACAATCAGCAGAATGAAAAGACAACTCCAAGAATGGGAGAAAACATTTGCAAACTACAAATTCATCAGGGGATTCATATTCAGAATATACAAGGGACTAAAAAATAACATATACTGGAAAGAATGTGGAGAAAAGGGAACTCATATACTATTGGTGGAAATGTAAATTAGTACAACTGCTATGGGGGAAGAGTATAAAGTTTCCTCAAAAAAACTACAAATGTAACTGACATATTATCCAGCAATTCCACTACTGGGAATGTTTCTAAAGAAAAGGAAGTCATTATATCAAAAAGACACCCAAACTCCCATGTTTATTACAACACTATTCATAATAGCCAAAATAAGGAATTGACCTAGGTGTCCAAATTGATAAAGACAATGTGGTATATGACCAGACCCGATGGCACATGCCTGTAATCCCAGCACTTGGAAAGCCAAGGAGGGTGGATCACTTGAGGTCAGGAGTTCAAGACCAGCCTGGCCAACAGGGCAAACAACGATCTCTACTAAAAATACAAAAAGTAGCCGGGCATGATGCCAGGTACCTGATCCCAGCTACTCAGGAGGCTGAGGCAAGAGAATCACGTGAACCTGGGAGGCAGAGGTTGCAGTGAGCCAAAACCGAGCCACTGCACTCTAGCCTGGGTGACAGAGCGAGATTCTGTCTCAAGAAAAAGAAAAAAAAATGTACATATACACAAAAGAATACTATTTAGCCACAAAAAGAATGAAATCCTGTCATTCATGGCAACATGGATGGAACTGGAAAACATTAATGTTAAGTGAAATAAGCCAGGAACAAAAAGTTAAACACCTTATGTTCTCACTCATATGTGGAAGCTAAAAAAGTTGGTCTCATAGAGGTAAAAAATAGAATAGAAGTTACTGGAGCCTGGGAAATGTAGGAGGAAGAGAGGGAGAGGGAGAAACTTGTTAAAGGATACAAAATTGCAGCTAGATAGGAGGAATAAATTCTAACGCTGTATATCACTGCAGGAGAACTAAAGTTAACAATAATATATCACAGTTTCAAATAGCTAAAAGGAGGATGCTAAATGTCCCAACACAAAGAAATGATAAATGTTTCAGATGATGGACATCCTAATTACCTTGATCTGATCACTATGCACTAATGTATCAAAACATCACTGTGTACCCCATGAATATTAACCATTGTTACTTGTCAATTTAGAAATGTGTAAAGAATGCAATCACGTTAAAAAATAAAATTAAAAATAAATAAAAAGAGGAGCAATGGAACAAATATTTAGGAAAAGAGATGCTTTGGTCCCCTAGATCACTCCAGGAGGACAGCACTCTGATCTTAATTTAAATGTTACTGCTGGGCTCATGCCTGTAATCCCAGCACTTTGGGAGGTGGAGGCCAGTGGATCACAAGGTCAGGAGATCAAAACCATCCTGGCTAACACCATGAAACCCCATCTCTACTAAAAATACAAAAAAAATTAGCCAGGCATGTGGCACGCGCCTGTAGTCCCAGCTACTCAGGAGGCTGAGGCAGGAGAATTACCTGAACCTGGGAGGCAGAGGTGCAGAGATCGTATCACTACACTCCAGCCTCGGTGACACAGCAAGATTCTGTCTCAGAAAAAAAAGTGCTTGCTCTATGCTGGTTATTATGACAAGAAAATATAAAAACGGAAAAAACTAACACTACTAAAGTTGTTGTTTGTACCTGGAGGTTTTGGTTCATACAGATTCACTCTATCACAAAAGATCATAGGCAATGTAAATTCAGCTACACTCCAAGAAAGACCATTTTAACTAGGCTTATTTAAAGGCAAATAAGGATGTCCCTATGCTTCAGTCTTCCCAGGCATTTCTACAGAAATCTTCCAGTTATAATTACAGCATTCCAACTATAACAAAAAGTGTTCAACCAACTGCACAATTTTTTAAAAAATAAATAAATACAACCAAACACAAAGCTTTCTCTTTAAATGTAATTAATGATGCAATGACCTAAAAGGGAAAGATTAAGCTTTCCGGGACAATAAAAATACATGGATCTGTGCAAAATTTGGGGTAAATTCCTAGTACAGTCAGCTCACTATGTTCAACTTATTTAAAGTTCAAGCCGTGGCAAATTTCAGAGAATGCCACAAATGATCTTTCCTCTGATATGGGGGATACTTTTCAAATGGTGTGCAATGCTTCTTCCCCTCGTCTCTGTATGGAAAATGCTTACACCCAGTGTTCTCAAACTTGGGTGTGTATCATAATCCCATGGTAGGCATGTTAAAAAATACAACAACAACAGATGGCTGGTCCCTACCCTCAGTTTGTGATTCATTAAGTCTGGAAGGGGCCCAACAATTCGCATTTCTAATATGTTCTCAGGGGATGCACATGCTGCTGGCCAGGTACCACACTTCAAGAACCACCAGCCCTATGCCTACTTCTGTTTCAAAAACTCAGCTCAAATCCCATTCCCTGAGTGAAGATAGGGTAGAGAAGGGAGGGGTTTCCCCTGTTCCTTCTCCTCCCAGAAGGCTATCAATAGCTCCACAGTACAGCTGTTTTACATCTCTGGTTCCAATCTGCTCAGCAGATAGGTTTCTACCCTACCTCCACTCCACTCCTTTGCAATTTACTTGAAAGAGAGGCCCAAATCTTATTACTACTTTTATGTTTTTCAGTATCTACAACAGTGTCCATTCCCACAAGATATTTAATAAATGGATGCCCCACCTCCGACACACACCCACAAAATACACAAATGACTAGAAAAATGACTATGAAAGCACTTTTAAAGTCAAAGTGCTATGAAAAACATGTTGCAAATGAATCTGCAATCTAGTTAAAATGCAGATTTTTTTTTTTTTGAAATAGAATCTTACTCTGCCCCACAGGCTGGAGTGCAGTGGTGCGATCTCGGCTCTCTGCAACCTCTGCTCCCAGGCTCAAGCAATTCTCCTGCCTTAGCCTCCTGAGTAGCTAGGATTACAGGCACCTGCCACCACGCCAGGCTAATTTTTGTTGTTTTTTAGTAGAATTGGGGTTTCACCATGTTGGCCAGGCTGCTCTTGAACTCCTGACCTCAAGCAGTCTCCCCACCTCAGCCTCCAAAAGTGCTGGGATTACAGGTGTGAGCCACCTCGCCCCACCTTAAAATGAAGATTTTGATTCAGAAAGTCTAAGGTGGGGCCTGAGAGTCTATATTTTTAATAAGCTGTAGGTGAGGCTAACACTGTCTATGGCCCACACTTAGAGTTTTGTAGGTTTTATACCAGTGGTTCCCACCCTTGAATTGCCCCATGGATCATTGATAATCTTGAGTCGAGTCTGCTCCACTTCCCAGACAGATTAAATCAGAATCTCTGAGGGTGGGGCCCAGACGTCAGTATTGTTAAAAAGCTCCTCAGTAATTCTAATGCACAGCCAGGGCCAAGAATAGGTGATCTCTAAGAAATCACACATAATATATTCAAATTAACTTAAAATCTAAATTTTGTTTTCCAAACATGAGAGTTTTGTATTATTTATGATTGCATTAGCGTTGATTATACCAAATATACCATTTTATTCTCTTTAAATTACTTACTGTAAAATAATGTCTTTACCCAGCATTATCTAAACAGCCAGAAAAGAAACTTCTGACAGGTTTTAAAATAAAGCTTTACTTAGTATTTACTTAAGTTTACTCAATATTGACTTGAGGTTTCTCAAGTTACTGCCATGTTAAAAAAAAATCAGTAACTGTACTAGACAATGATAATTATGATATATATTTTTCTTAGAAACAGGGCAATGTACCTCCCAAAGAAAGTGCCCTTAACATTAAGGATGCCAAGTGTCAGATGTTACAGCATGTGGTCGTGAAAAGTTGGCTTCCAGAGTGCTGCATTGTATTTGTTTGTTTGTCTGTTTGTTTTGAGATGGAATTCCACTCTTGTTGCCTAGACTGGAGTGCAACAGTGTGATCTCGGCTCACTGCTGCCTCCACCTCCCAAGTTCAAGCTATTCTTTTGCCTCAGCCTCCTGAAAGTAGGTGGGATTACAGGCACCCACCACCATGCCCAGCTAATTTTTGTGTTTTTAGTAGAAACAGGGTTTCACCATGTCGGCCAGGCTGGTCTCGAACTCCTGACCTCAGGTGATCCACCCACCCCGGCCTCCCAAAGTGCTGGGATTACAGGCGTGAGCCACCACACCTGGCCTCCATTGTTTTTTTAGTGTGTCTTAAAGAAGCAGAGTCAGGTGACTTAAAAAACATCTATCTTAAGAAAAATTATCAAATAAAAATCCATAGCTACAAAGAAGATATATTAGAGAGTGTTCTTTCTAACAAAATAAAGATCTTAACAGCATACCTTTAAATATTAAGTCACCAGGGTTCCTATAAAATATCCAATCTTCTCAATTTCTACCAACTCTTCACAAAGACATCTGTGCCATAATGTAAGGCATGTTTATAGGGTTGACTTTAATCTTAGTGTTTAAAAAAGCAGCTCAGATGATCCAAAACTTTTCAGACATGAGGTGATCTGTTTTAACATTGTACCAGAAATGTGCTGCATAATCCATTTCAGGTCCCTGAATCCTGGGTTCCAAACAGCAGATTCTGGAGTCTCCTCTTGCCAGAATGTGCATTAAAATATCTTATATGGTACTAGGAAGAAGTATTCAGCCAACACTGCTGACTCTAGAGTTGCTGCAGCTGAGTCTCATAATGATAAAGGGAAGCTCAATAATGCATTTGGTCAAACCAAAGCTGACTGCAGGAACTAAGTAAACCTCTCTCAAGCCTCTTAACCTTTAAGAATAAAAGATTGAAATAAAAACCTTTAGAAGACTAATAGTTAAAATTCTTCATTAGGTACGACGTTTACGATGTTCCTTTTCTGATAATCTTAAATTTCCGGGAAATTGTAATTATCAGATATTTATAACAGCATGATTTGTTTGCATGTAAAAAAAGATGATAATGGTGCCAAATTCAATAAATCGTGCTATTGTGAAATAACCACCTGACAGAAAGAAGTGCCAGGAATTAGCCAAAGGATTATCTACACATAAATTTCCTAATGGACTGAAATTTTTATTCTTATGAACTCAAAGCACAAAAATTCTTTGTACATATTAAGGAAAAGCATTATTAAACCTAAGACCCAACTTTTATTCCCCTCTAATTAAGTCAGCACCTTGAAATTTGGTTTCCAGTTTTATCCCTTTTCTGAAACTTTTTTAGATTAGCAATGACATCCCACAGAAAAGAGAAGAGGTGCCAGAAATCTAGAGAATATCTTTTCCCCAACTGATTTTCACAAAGGGAAGAATATAAATTATATAAAACAAAGTGGGTCCACTATTGATTCTAGGAAAAACTCTAGAAGTAATTATTTTCAATATATTAAACACTTAGAAAATTGTGATCACAAGGAATTATACTGAATTCAAGAAGATTTATGGCAAACATTTTTTTCCCCTAAGATTCATAATGTGGTAGAAATCTCAGAACTTCTATAGGTATTAGAAATCTACATTTCAGCAGTCATGATGTCCTTATGGACAAGAATAAAGTGACTGCTCAAAAGTATTCATAGAACCAAACCCAAAGAATGCTGAGTTATGAGTCAAAGTCACCCCAGAAAGAGACTTCCAAAAGCACTCCACAGAGCACCGTTCTTATCCCTAACTACTTCAAGCTCTTACCGACAGCTTGAATATGGGTATTTGTAGCCCAATGATCAAATTTTCAGACAATTTGAGAGTGGGAAACAGCAATAATGGTAAATGTGACTGAATTAGATCACAAAAAGATCATAGCTGTCTGCATCAACAGCCAAATCTAACCAAATTGAATTTTACAAGATAAACACAAAGTACTACCTGACACTGACTGGTTTATAAAGGAAAGAGGCTTAATTGACTCACAGTTCTCCAGGGCATGGGAGGCCTTAGGAAACTTAAAATCATGGTGGAAGGGGAAGCAAACATGTCCTTCTTCTCATGGCAGCAGGAAGAAGTGCCAACCAAAAGTGGGAAAGCCCTTATAAAACCATCAGATCTCGTGAGAACTCACTCACTATTATGAGAACAATAGATGTAATCACCCCCGTGATTCAATCACCATGCATCTGGTCCCTCTCACAACACAGAGGGATTACGGGAACTACAATTCAAAGTGAGATTTTGGTGAGGACACAGACAAACCATATCATCCAAGGTATAAATATATATATACACATTTTCTTTATTCACTCATTGATTGAGGGGCACTTGGGCTGATTCCATATTTTTGCAACTGAGAATTGTGCTGCTATGAACATGCATATGCAAGTGTCTTTTTGTATAATGACTTTTCTTCCTCTGTGTAGATACAGAGGAGTGGGATTCCTGGATCAAATGGTGGATCTACTTTTAGTTCTTTAAGGAATTACCACAGTTCTCCATAATTGGTATACTAGTTTACATTCCCACCAATAGTGTAAAAATGTTTCCTTTACACCACATCCACGCCAGCACCTATTATTTTTGTTTTTTTGATTATAGCCATTCTTGCAGTAGTAAGGTGGTATCACATTGTGGTTTTGATTTGCATTCCCCTGATAATTAGTGATGTTAAGCATTTTTTCATGTTTGTTTGCCATTTGTATATCTTCTTTTGAGTATTATCTATTAATGTTCTTTGCCCACTTTTTGATGTGATTGTTTTGTTCTTGCTGATTTGTGTTCTTTGTACATTCTGGATACTAGAGTTTTGATGGGTGTATAGATTGTGTTGATTTTCTCCTACTCTGGGTTGTCTGTTTACTCTGCTGATTTTTTCTTTTTTGTTGTTGTTGTTTTATTTGTTTGTTTTTTGCTGTGCAAAAGCTTTTATGTTTAGTTAAGTCTCATCTATTTATCTCTGTTTTTGTTGTGTTTGCTTTTGGGTTCTTGCTCGTGCAGTCTTTGCCAAAGCCCATTATCCAGAAGGATGTTTTTAATGTTTTCTTCTAAAATTTTTATGAATTCAGGACTTATATTTAAGTCTTTGATCCATCTTGAGGTGATTTTTGTATAAGGTGAAAGATGAAGATACAATTTCATTCTTCTACATGTGGCTTGCCAATTATCCCAGCATCATTTGTCAAATAGGGTGTCTTTCCCCTGTTTTATGTTTTTGTTTCCTTTGTCAAAGATCAGTCAAATGTAAGTATTTGGCTTTCTTTCTGGGTTCTCTATTCTGTTCCATTGGTCTATATGCCTGTTTTTATACCAGTACCATGCTGTTTTGGTGACTGTGGTGCTATAGTGTAATTTGAAGTCAAGTAATGTAATGCCTCCAGATTTCTTCTTTTTACTTAGTCTTGCTTTGACTAGATGGGCTCTTTTTTGGTTCCATATGAATTTTAAGATTGGTTTTTCTAGTTCTGTTAAGAAGGATGGTGGTGTTTTGATGGAAATTGCATTGAATTTGTAGATTGCTTTTGGCAGTAGGATCATCTTCACTATATTGATTCTACCCATCCACAAGCATGGGATGTGTTTCCATTTGTTTGTGTCATCTATAATTTCTTTCAGCAGTGTTTTGTAGTTTTCCTTAGAGGCATTTCACCTCCTTGATTAAGTATATTCCTAAGTATTTTATTTTTTTGCAGCTATTATAAAAGCAGTTGAATTCTTGATATGATTCTCACTTTGGCTGCTGTTGTATAGCAGGGCTACTGATTGTGTACATTAGTTTGGTATTCTGAAACTTTGCTGAATTTATTTACCAGTTCTAGGAAATTTTTGAATGGTCTTTAGGCTTTTCTATACAGTCATGTCATCAGCAAAAAGCAACAGTTTGTTCTCCTCTTTAGCAGTTCGGGTGCGCTTTTTTTCTTTCGGTTGTCTGATTGCTCTGGCTAGGACTTCCAGTACTATTTTGAGAAGTGGTGAAAGTGGACATCCTTGTCTTGCTCCAGGTCTCGGAGGGAATGCTTTCAACTTTTACCCATTCAGTGTAATGTTGGCTATGGGTTTGTCATAGATGACTTTTATTACCTTAAGTTATGTCTCTTCTATGCTCATTTTGCTGAGGGTTTTAATAATAAAGGGATGGTGGATTTTGTCAAATGCTTTTTCTGCATCTGTTGAGATGATCAGGTGATTTTTGTTTTTAATTATGTTTATGTGATGTATCACATTCATTGACTTGTGGATGTTAAAACATCCCTGCATCCCTGGCATGAAACCACTTGATCATTGCAGATTATCTTTTTGATGTGCTATTGGATTCAGTTAGCTAGTATTTTGTTGAGGATTTTTGCGTCTATGTTCATCAGGAAGGTTGGTCTGTAGTTTTTATCTTTTGTTATGTCCTTTCCTGGTTTTAGCAGTAGGGTGATATTGGCTTCATAGACTGATTTAGGGAGGAGTTCCTTTTTATCTTTTGGAATAGTGTCAATAGGATTGGTAACAATTCTTCTTTGAATATCTAAGAGAATTCAGCTGCAAATCCATCTGGCCCTAAACTTTTTTTTTGGTAACTTTTTAATCATCATTTCAGTCTTGCTGCTTGTTATTGGTCTGTTCAAAGTTTCTGTTTCTCCTTGATTAATCTAGGAGGGTTGTATATTTCCAGGAATTTATCCACATCCTCTACGTTTTCTTGATTATGCACATAAAGCTATTCATAGTAGCCTTGAATGATCTTTTGCATTTCTGTGGTATTGGTTGTAATGTCTCCTGTTTCATATCTAATTTAGCTTATTTGGATCTTTTCTCTTTTTTGCTCGGTTAATCTCTCTAATGGTATATAAATTTTATTTATCTTTTCAAAGAACCAGCTTTTTGTTTTATTTCTCTTTTGTATTTTATTTGTTTCAATTTCATTTAGTTCTACTCTGATCTTGGTTATTTCTTTTCTTATGATGCATTTTCAGTTGGGTTTTTCCTTGTTTCTCTAGCTCCTAGAGGTGTGACTGAGAGGTGTGTGTCACCACACCCAGCTAATTTTTGTATTTTTAGTAGAGACAAGGTTTTACAATGTTGGCGAGGCTAGTCTGAAACTCCTGACCTAAAGTGATCTGCCTGCCTCGGTCTCCCAAAGTACTAGGATTACAGGTGTGAGCTACCACATCTTGTACTTGGATGTCTAGAACTTTTTAATTTCCATGTTGATTTTATTGTTGACCCAAGGGTCATTCAAGAGCAGGTTATTTAATTTTCATGTATTTGCATAGTTTTGAAGGTTCCTTTTGGAGTTGATTTCCAATTTTAGTCCACTGTAGTCACAGAGAGTACTTGCTATAATTTTGATTTTCTTAAATTTGTTGAGACTTGTTTTGTGACCCATCATATTGTCTATCTTGCATACTCTTCAATATGCTGATGAATAGAATAAACATTCTGCATTGTTGAGCAGAACGTTCTGTAAATAGCTGTTAAGTCTGTTTGTTCTAGGGTATAGTTTAAGTTTGTTGCATCTGTATTGACTTTCTGTCTTGATGACCTTTCTAGTGCTGTCAGTGCAGTACTGAAGTCTCTAGCTATTATTGTGTTGCCAACTATCTCATTTCTTAGGTCTAGCAGTAATTGTTTTATAAATTTAGGAACTGCAGTGTTAGGTGCTTATATATTAAGATTGAAATATTTTCCTGTTGGACTAGTTCTTTCATCATTGTGTAATGTCCCTCTTTGTCTTTTTTAACTGCCGTTGTTTTAGTTTTGTGTGTGTGTGTGTGTGTGTGTGTGTGTGTGTGTGTGTGTGTGTTTGTCTGATATAAGAATAGCTACTCCTGCTTGCTTTTGGTGTCCATTTGCCTGGAATATCTTTTTCCAACCCTTCACCTTAAGTTTATATAATTCCCTATGTGTCAGGTGAGTCTCTTGAAGACAGAGAATGCTTGATTGGTGAAATCTTATCCATTCTGCCATTCTGTACCTTTTAAGTGGAACATTTAGGCCATTCAACATTAATATTGAGACGTGAGATGGTATTCTGGTAATTATGCTATCTGTTGCCTAAATACTTTGTGGATTTGTTTGTTTGTTTGTTTGTTTGTTTCCGTTGTGTGTTGTTTTATAGATCCTGTGAGATTTACACTTTAAGGAGGTGTATTTTGAGGATTTGTTTCATGATTTAGAGCTCCTTTTAGCAGTTCTTGTAGTGCTAGCTTAGTAATCGCAAATTCTCTCAGCATTTGTTTGTCTGAAAAAGACTGTATCTTTCCTTCATTTATAAAGCTTATTTTTGCTGGATACAAAATTCTTGGCTGATAATTGTTTTGTTTAAGGAGACTAAAGATAGGACCCCAGTCCCTTCTGGCTTGTAGGGTTTCTGCTGAGATCTGCTGTTAATCTGTTAAGGTTTTCCTTTACAGGTTATTTGATGCTTTTGCCTCACAGCTCTAAAGATTCTCTTCTTCGTCTTGACTTTAGATAACTTGATGACTATGTGCCTAGGTGATGATGTTTTTGAAATGAATTTCCAGGGTGTTCTTTGAGCTTCTTACGCTTGGATATCTAGATCTCTAGAAAGGCTAGGGAAGTTTTCTTCTATTATTCCCTCAAATATGTTTTCCAAACTTTGAGATTTCTCTTCTTCCTTGGGAATACCAACTGTTCTTGGGTTTGCTTGTTTAACAGAATGCCAAACTTCCTGGAGGCTTTGTTCATATTTTAAATTATTCTTTATCATTTGTCTTTGTTGGATTGTCTTAATTCAAAAGCCTTGTCTTTGAGCTTTGAGGTTCTTTCTTCTACTTGTTCAATACTATTGTTGAGACTTTCCAGTGCAATTTGCAATTCTCTAAGTGTGTCCTTCTTTTCCAGAAGTTGTGATTGTGTTTTATTTATGCTATCAGCTTCACTGGAGATTTTTTCATTTATATCTTGCATCATTTTTTCATTTCTTTAAGATGGACTTCAGCTTTCTATGGTAACTCCTTGATTGACTTAATAGTCAACCTTTTGAATTCTGTTTCTGGAAATTCAGAGATTTTTGTCTTGGTTTGGATCCATTGCTGGTGAGCTAGTGTGATCTTTTGGGGGTGTTAAAGAACTTTGTTTCATCTTATTTCCAGAATCATTTTTCTGGTTTGTTCTCATTGGGTTAGACTATGTCAGAGGGAAGATCTCGGGCTGAAGGACTGTTGTTGAGATTATTTTGTCCCACTGGGTGCTGCCTTGAGGTGGTGCTCTCCACTTTCTTCTAGGTTTGGGGCTTCCTGAGAGCTGAACTGCAGTGATTGTTTCTTCTGGATCAGCCACCCAGCAGAGCTACCAGGCTCTGGGCTGTACTGGGGAGTATCTACAAAGAGTCCTGTGATGTGATCCATCTTCGGTTCTCTCAGCCATGGATACCAGCACCTGCTCAAGTGGAAGTAGCAGGGGAGTGAAGTGGACTCTGTGAGAGTGCTTGGTTGTATTTTTGTTGTGTTGCTTTGGTTTTCTGTTGGTTGGCCTCCAGCCAGGAAGTGGCACTTTCAAGAGCACATCAGTTGTGGCAGTATAGGGAGGATCAGGAGGTGAGCAGGGCCGTAGAGCTCCCAAGAGGTTATGTCCTTTGTATTTGGAGTTCCTTGCAGTGGTAATCCACCTACTTCAAAGAGTCTCTGGATTCTTTTGGCTTTCCTGGTATGTCCCTATAGTAATTCTTGGAGCAAAAGTTCACAATGTGGATCTCCACACACTTCTCTGTTCATCTGAGAGGGAGCTGCAAGTTAGTCCTGCCTCCTATCTGCCATTTTCCTGAATTTTTTAAATTCTATAATATTGCTCTAATCCAGGCTGGGGCCAAGGCTGCCTCAGATATCAGTGCTGTGCCTGTGGTCTGTGGCTGTGGGGTGGGTCTGGCACCTTTAAAAGTCTGATAAGAAATATTTACCATCTATTCTCTCTGAAGGCTGCAACCTGGAGACTTCATCTGTATAATAAGAACCTTAGTCTCTACAACCCCTTATCTTAGCCTAGACATTCCTTTCTATTGATTCCAGGTCTTTAGATCACAACTTAACTCTTTCAATCAATTGCCAATCAGAAAAAATTGAGTCCACCTATGGTTTGTATTGATTAATATTTGCTTGTAACTTCTGTCCCCCTGAAATGTATAAAATCAAGCTATAACCCAAACATCTTGGGCACATGTTCTCAGGACCTCCTGAGGTTGTGTCACAGACATGTCCTTAACCTTAGAAAATTAACTTCTAAATTGATTGAGACTTGTCTCAAATACTTTTTGGTTTACAGTACATAAATATGGTAATACTCTAGCCTCCCACAAGCCCTTTATTTGGACTTTCCTGAACTGCCTACTGTATAAGCCCTACTGTATAGCTATTTCTAAGCAAATCTGAAAAACATTTATGATCTTAATAGCTATGATTTATTCAGTGTTTCTTGTGTATCTAGCACTCAGCTAGGTATTTATAGATAAATTACTTCTAAACCTCACCAAAATGCAGCAGAGATATGCATTGTTACTTCCATTTTATGTACATCCTCATGGACACTCAGATGATTTAGATATTTATAAGTCCAAAAATCAGAGGCCAAGTGCCTGGACCACCTTCTTTCCCCTTTCTCCCCAGATAGTTGTCCACAAATATTTTTGCCATTTTAGAAAAGTAGTCCCCATTTCAAGCCCCAACCCACCAAGTTCCTCAGCAGTTCCTAACCTTAGTAGAATACTACTACAGATGCATTTCACATTTTGTCACTTCTATGCAACACAATCATAGCTTTACTTGGTCACTGATTGTATTAGTTCATTTTCACACTGCTGACAAAGACATACCAAGACTGGGAAGAAAAAGAGGTTTAATTGGACTTACAGTTCCACGTGGCTGGGGAGGCCTCAGAATCATGGTAGAAAGCAAAGGTCACTTCTTACATGGTGGCAGCAAGAGAGAAATGAGGAGGAAGCAAAAACAGAAATCCTGATAAGCCCATCAGATCTCATGAGACTTATTCACTATCACTAGAATAGGACAGGAAAGAACAATCCCCATGATTCAGTTACCTCCGTGTAAGTCCTTCCCACAGCAGGTGGGAATTCTGGGAGGTACAATTCAAGTTGAGATTTGAGTGGCGACACAGCCAAACTGTATCATTCCACTCCTGGCCCCTCCAAATCTCATGTCCTCACATTTTAAAACCAATCATGTCTTCCCAACTGCCCCCCAAAGTCTTATTTTAACATTAACCCAAAAGTCCTCAGCCCTAAGTCTCATCTGAGACAAGGCAAGTCCCTTCTACTTATGAGCCTGTAAAATAAAAAACAAGCTAGTTACTTCCTAGCTACAATAAGGGTACAGGTATTGAGTAAATTCAGTCATTCCAAATGGGAGAAATTGACCAAAACAAAGGGGTAACAGGGTCCATGCAAGTCTGAAATCGAGTGGGCAGTAAAATTTTAAAGCTCCAAAATGATCTTTGACTCCAGATCTCACATCCAGGTCATGCAGATGCAAGAGGTACGTTCCCACAGTCTTGCACAGCTGCACCCTTGTGGCTTTGTAGCGTACAGCCTCCCTCCTGGCTGCTTTCATGAGCTAGCTTTAAGTGTCTGCAGCTTTTCCAGGTACACGGTACAAACTGTTGGTGGATCTACCATTCCAGGTTCTGGAGGACAGTGCCCCTCTTCCACTAGGCAGTGCATCAGTAGGAATTCTGTGTGGGGTCTCTGACCCCACATTTCCCTTCTCCACTGCCCTAGCAGAGGTTCTCCATGAGGGCCTTGCCGCTGCAGCAAACTTATGCCTGGGCGTTTCCATACATCTTCTGAAATCTAGGTGGAAGTTCCCAAACCTCAATTCTTGACTTCTGTGCACCTGCAGGTTCAACACCATGTGGAAGCTGCCAAGGCTTGGAGCTTCCACCCTCTGAAGCCACAGCCCAAGCTGGATGTTGGCCTCTTTCAGCATGGCTAGAGCAGCTGGGATGCAAGGCACTAAATCCATAGGCTGCACACAGCCTGGGGATGCTGTGCCTAGCCACAAAGCTACTTTTTCTTCCTGGGCCTCTGGGCTTGTGATGGGAGGGGCTGCTGTGAAGGTCTCTGACATGGCCTGGAGACATTTTCTCCATGGCCTTGGGGATTAACATTACCTTGCTACTTATGTAAATTTCTGCAACATGACTTGAACTTCTCCCCAGAAAATGGGTTTTTCTTTTCTATCACATTGTCAGGCTGCAAATTTTCTGAACTTTTATGCTTTGCTTCCCTTATAAAACTGAATGTTGGGCCAGGTACAGTGGCTCACACCTGTAATCCCAGCACTTTGAGAGGCCAAGGCCTGCGGATCACGTGGTCAGGAGATCAAGACCATCCCAGCTAACACAGTGAAACGCCATCTCTACTAAAAATACAAAAAATTAACCTAGTATGGTGACATATGCCTGTAGTCCCAGCTACTCAGGAGGCTGAGGCAGGAGAATCGCTTGAACCCAGGAGGCAGAGGTTGCAATGAGCCAACATTGTGCCATTGTATTGCACTCCAGTCTGGGCAGCAGAGGGAAACTGTCTCAAAAAAAAAAAAAAAGGAATGCCTTTAACAGCACCCAAGTCACCTTTTGCATGCTTTGCTGCTTAGAAATTTCTTCCACCAGATACCCTAAATCATCTCTCTCAAGTTCAAAGTTCCACAAATCTGTAGGGCAGGGGCGAAATGCCACCAGTATCTTTGCTAAAACATCACAAGAGTCACTTTTGCTCCAGTTCCCAACAAGTTCCTCTACTCCATCTGAGACCACTTCAGCCTGGACCTTAATGTTCATATCGCTATCAGCATTTTGGGCAAAGCTATTCAACGAGTGTCTAGAAAACTCCAAATTTCAGCCAGGCGCGATGGCTCACTCCGTAATCCCAGCACTTTGGGAGGCTGAGGTGCGGGGATCACAAGTTCAAAAGATCGAGACCATCCTGGCCAACATGGTGAAACCCCATCTCTATTAAAAAAAAAAAAAAAAAAGAAAGTTCCAAACTTTCCCACATTTTCCTGTCTTCTTCTGAGCCCTCCAAACTGTTCCAGCCTCTGCCTGTTACCCAGTATCAATGTCACTTCCACAGTTTCAGGTATCTTTTCAGAAATGCCCAACTATACTGGGGCATTTCCTGTATTAATCCATTTTCATGCTGCTGACAAAGACATACCTGAGACTGGGAAGAAATAGAAGTTTAATTGGACTTAGAGTTGCACATGGCTGGGGAGGTCTCAGAATCATGGCAGAGGGTGAAAGGCACTTTTTACATGGTGGCAGCAAGAGAAAAACGAGGAAGAAGCTAAAGCAGAAACCCCTGATAAATTCATCAGATCTCATGAGATTTATTCACTAATACAAGAATAGCATGGGAAAGATCAACCCCCATGATACAATTACTTCCCCTAGGTCTCCCCCACCACACATGGAAGTTCTAGAAGATACAATTCAAGTTGAGATTTGAATGGGAACACAGCCAACCCATATCACTGATGATTACCTGAATCACAGCTATGGTGGCAGCATTCAAAATTCTGCAAGAAGTCTTCATCAGGTCTCTAATTCTCATCTTGCAGGACTCACAATGGCCATTCTTTGTTGAGACTAGTGCCTTTTTACCATGGTCACAATAAGACTCTTGAGCAAACAACCTCCCTTCCTGCATCTTCTCACTCTCCAAGATTAAATGACCCCATATGGGAGAATAAACTTCCTTCTAAAATGCCACCAAGGAGCCCCCAAACCCACCTCATTGTAAGTGTAACATCCCCTAAGGGATTGATTTAACAGACTTGAACCCACCCTTGCAAAAATTATAACAGTGAGAAAATTAAGACAGTGAAAGAGATATTATCTAACCAACCCCTGTGTTGCCTTTAACCCCCAAACTGCCCTTAATTATTCCGTGGCTTAAGCCAAGCTAACTTGGAGAGATATTTGTAATTTAAATGATAATAGCCCTCTCCTAGAACTAAACTGCCTTTGTAAAGCTAATGACAGACCACCAAGTTAGGAGGATGAAAGGAGCCTGAATTCTGCTGAGGTACACACATAAATGATTATCAGCCATTTTTAGGGATGTCACAAGATTTGCAACTTCCCCAATTAGTCCTGCAGATAACGTTACTGTCATAGAACCTAAGATTGGCCTTTTGGGATTTCTTTTGAGATTTTTGCATTTCTGAGGATGATGGCTCCACCGAGACCCACTGAACCATCCTATGGCCCCTACCCAGAAGAGGGCTATTTTTCACACCCCTGTGATTGTATCCCCAACTAATCAGTGGCACCCATTACCTGGCCCACAAAACTATCCTTGAAAAACCCTACCCTCTGAATTTCAGAAGAGGCTGATTTGAGTAGTAATAAACCCTTGTCTCACATTTAGCCAGCTCTGTGTGAATTAAACTCTTTCTCTCTACAGTTTCTCTGTCTTGATAAATCAGCTCTATCTGGGCAGCAGGCAAAATGAACCCATTTGGTGGTTACAGACTTACATAGGAAATGTCATGGTAATATGCACTGAAAGAGCCATTTGCAGCTGAGATTCCACTTAGGAAGCAATTAGGGATTTTAAAGAGCTCTCCACTACTGCAGTATTACAAATTGCTTATCCATAGAGAATAAATTTAAATATACACAACAGACATCTTACATGAGAAACCAGAGCTGTAGCAGCTAAGATTCAGGGCTGATAAATGAAAGCTAGATTCCCAAGTCTCCAGCTTTCTGTGTTCGCCTTTTATTTTAACATCCAAATGCTCCAGCTCAAACCCCTATTCCAAGCACTGTAGGTGGTTCATAACCTCTGCTAGGATTTTTGTTCATTTATTCCAACAACTTTTTATTGAGTAATTACTGTTACTCAATGTGTTCTTGTTCTAGGCACTAGCAATAGAACATGAAAAGCAGGTTAAAAAAAAAAATCCTGCCCTCATGGAGCTTACATTCTCCGTGTACGTTTGAGGTAGGGGAAATGGGGAGGGAATAGGCTGTTCCGGTGCATCCACTCTGCAGCCTACTTCCCTGTAGTCCCCTGTATCCTGCTAGCTGCTGCCACCTCTCTCTGCCATGATGGGAAATACCAGCACCACTTTCTTCATTCCCATAGCACACCACAAATACAAGTGGATATGTAAACAGGATTTTGCAGGAGATGCAAGGTAACAGAAGGAGATTATACCATAATGATGTGCAAGCAACAACTTAAAATGGAATATTAAAAATCAATGATCTAAAAAGCCACTACTTATTCTCCCTAGGGTTCTCATGTGTCTTCTTCACTTCTCTCTCAAGGTCTTCTTTCTATTTCCTGGTTTTCTGAGCTGCCAGCTTCTAACCCTCAACTTCTTTTTACTTTTCCTATGCACACCAATCCACCCATTGCTTCCTAACTCTGCCATTAGGAGGTGAGGTGCGTAGAGAGAGAGGAGTTTCACCTTTCCCACTCAAAAAGTCTTCCGAGATAATTTTTAAACAAAGACTGATCTTGCCTGTCATGAATCATGCCACTTCCCTACTAAGTGAAAGCAGATACAATCTGTTCTACTTTAATACCATTTTTTTCTCATTGCAGTCAGCCAGCATTTTCAGGAAAACAATATGCAAAATGAAATGCTGCGTCTACCCCTAATGTAGAATTTCAGCAGTCTCATAAACATAGACTTGGGAAAATGTCATTTAAAAATTCCAAACACATTAGACATACTCAATATTGAAGAAGTAGAAAGTAAGAAGAACCTTATGAAAACTAAAACTGGATCATACCACACATCTTACATTAAAATGACTTTCAAATATATCAGTGATCCAAACCTAAAAAAGGAACCATGAAAGTAATAGAACATGATTGAGGTTTTTTTATTGTAATGTTCTTGGATGAAAAAGACTTTGTGGAGGCCAGAATATGCCACTCCAGAAAATACTTATTTGGCACATATCCAGTTGGTTATTCAAGGAAAGCTGTCCTCTTATAAAGGAAATTTACATCTACCTACCTTAATAAGGTAAACAGAGATGCAAGCAGAGGTTTTTCTCTGAGGCCCCTTTATCTACCTAAAAGTGATAAAGTTTGATACCTTCCCCAAATAGAGATTACCATAGGCAGTCACCTAATCTAAGAGATTTAATCTGCATAACAATATAGCCTTTGCTCGTCATGTGTTTCCTCCCCTCACCACCTGTAACCTGCTGCTACTCACCCATCCCCAGGAACTCCAAGCCACTACCCCCTTCTCTATGGTATAAAAACCTCAGTCATCTGGCCCTTCTTCCAGTCTAATATTTTGTGTGGCTCCTGTGCATATGTGCACTTGATAAATTTGTATGCCTTTTCTCCTGTTAATCTACCTATTGTCAGTTTGTCTTATAGACTCAAATTATCAATTGTTCAAAAGAGGGGAAGGGAAATTCACTCCACTCTTACAATAGTAAAATACTGAATCTAGAAAAACGAAGGAAAAAAGGGTAGCAATTTGACTACATTTAAACATTAAACTTCCATATAACAAAACTACCATAAACCAAGTTAAAAAAAAAAAAGCGAGAAAACGTTGTAACACACAGCAAATTAAAGGACAATTTCTTCGGAGCCCACATCTCACCAAAATCAATAACACATTTTTTCAAAGCAGGCATAGAATATGAACAGGCAATATACACACACACACATGCATATACCCTAACAAATGGCCACTAAAGATATGAAAATATATTCGACCTCATTTCTACTTACATAGATAAACATCTGAAAAAAATATTGTTTTCTACCTAGGAGATTGGGAGTTTGTTAAGGAGAATTGACTCACACAATGACAAGGTGAAGTCCCACAATAGGCCATCTGCAGGCTGAGAAAGAAGGAAGCCAGTAGTGGTTCAGTCTGAGTCCAAAAGCCTCAAAAGCAGGGAAGCCAACCGTGTAGCCTTCAGTCCGTGGTAGAGGGTCCAAGAGCCCGTGGCAAACCACTGGCATAAGTCCAAGAGTTCAAAGGCCAAAGAACCTGGAGTCTGACGTCCAAGAGCAAGAGGAATGGACAGAAGCATTCAGCATGGGATAAAGATGAAAACCAGCCAGCCAACTTACCCCACCTTCTCACACCTGTTTTGTTCCCGCCTCGCTAACAGTCAGTTGGATGGTGCCCACCCACATTGAGGGCGGGTCTTCCTTTCCCAGTCCACTGACTCAAATGTCAGTCTCCTCTGGCAACATACTCACAGACACATCTAGAAACAATACGTTACCAGCTATCTAGGCATCCTTCAATCCAATCAAGTTGACACCTAATATTAGCCATTGCACCTAGTGTTGGTAATAATTACAGAAAATACAACTTTCATACACTGTTAGTGTGAAATGTAAATTAGTGCAACCTTTTTGATAGGTAATTAGGCAATATCTGACTCAGAAATTCTACTTGTAGAAATGTTTCCTCAGATGTATATAAAAGGATGTTTTTTACAGCAGTGTTTCTCATGACAATGTGACTACAACAATGTAAATGACCGTCATAGAAGTGGTTATACAAAACATAGTACACTCATTCATACCATAAAACACTATGCAAAATACTATGCAACCTTATTGAAGAATGAGGTATGTCACTGAAAAGTTGTATTACAGAGTTATTAATTAAGTGGGAAAAAATAATGATCTCACTTACATAAAAAAATGTATACATAGCACTTCTAAATCTCAGTTCAAAAAACTGAAATGTATTTTTAAGAATGTCACTTTATTTCTCTAGAGCTAGATATAACATCTACATGGAATTTCTATTCAACCAAGTGGCAAAACTTAACCAATTTGATGTCCTACTTCTCAGGTTATTTTTAAGTTTCAGGGGGTTTAGAGTTTGGCAAGGCATTCAATAGACACATACACCTATTTCCTAGAATAGGTTTGTATACATGCTGGCATCCATGAGTCATGCTTTTTTCCATCTGGTCTTCTGATCAAGGACCAATATTGATCTGGTACCCAGCAATTATAGCCAGTATAATGTTTTAGCCAGTTGTCAACATACTTAAATACTTCTAAGTCAGTTGGTACACAGATGCTGCCCCAAACAGCACTCCACCCACCAGACCCAGCCACCCCAACTCTCCTCCACCTTGGGAGCCTCCCTTACCTCTCCCACAATCCAATAACTAAAGGGTATTTCTGACACACCAGGGCTTCCAGGACCTGCTTCTGTGACACAGCCAGCACGTCTTCCTACTGGCAGGTGCCCGTGCCAAAGATTGTTGAAGACGTGCTCCCTCAGAATACCAGCAAACTAATCTATTGATAAGGCAAAGCTGAGTTTATTAATTACTGCAGCATTGAAGAGCACTACCTCCGTAGTCAGATAAATTCTCAGTAGTATCTTGGAGCAGAAATTCAAAGTCAGGATGTTTATGGGGCTTGGGATTTCAGATTAAGACAAGTCTTCCAATAGGGGGTGGTTTGATTAATATTCGGTAAGAATCATGATATAATAATAATTTGTGTACATAGCAAAGTGGGGTTTTAAAGCAAGTGTTTTTAGAAATTGTTGGAGCAAATTGTCATGATGGTATATATTAAACATTTGGATGATCATTTAAGTAAAATTTTAAGAAAGTTCTTTAAATGAAAAATACAGTTACCTGCAATTTTTACATTTCTGAGTAACAGTGTCCTGAAATAATAGAGCTGTCTCGATGAAAACAATTAAACCGTAAAGTCATGTTAATGTAGAAGACATGCTGTTTGTCTGTAGATGGCTTTGTCTTCTCTCTTGTGGTCATTCTTAAGCCTGAGCTGAAGGGTGTGATGCTTAACATCTGGGACATGATAAATCCACGTCTTCATTACCCTTTGGGTTGCCATGATTGTGCATCATGCGTCTGAAGATGGTGCTATGGTTTGAATATGGGTTGATCCCACCAAAACTCATGATGAAGTTTTATTGCCAGTGTTGGGAGGTGGGGCCTAATGAGTGGTGTTTGCCCAGGCTCAGTGCAATGGTGCAAGCTCGGGCATGGGAGCAGATTTCTCATGAATAGATTAATGCCATCTCTTGGGAGTAAACTGAACTCCTGATATCCTTTAACCTACTCTATGTTTTTCATCACATTTTTCACCTCCTAACATACTATATGTTACTCACTCATTTATTGGGGTTGTGGTTTACTGTCAATCTGCTCACTCCCCAGAAGCAAAAAACTTTTCTTTCTTTTTCACTGGTGTATCCAAAACACTTAGAAGACTACCTGACACTTAAAAAATATCTGTTGAGCAAATAAAGCACTTAGAATAGTACCTGGCCAATAGTAAGAACCATGTAAGTGTTCGTTCTTAAGGAAGATTATCTAGAGAAAAAGGAAAAAGAAGAAAACTTTTTGAGTGAAAAATAAAATTCCTTGAGTTGTTAAATTAGAAGAAGTAAAGCCTCAACTCAGTTTAATTTAGAAGTCAGTGTGAACTGGTTAGTAGTTACCTTTGCATGATAATTTAAAAGAATTTTGCTACTTATAATTATATATAGCAATTCTTTTATCAGAATGTCCAGGGAGCAGCTGTTCTGGTTCTGCCTTAATGAATACTTCAGTTAGCAGTATATTGGCGTGTAAACAAGAACAGAGTCCAAATCCTTAGTAATACCCCCTTTCAGATACATGGGGAAAAGTGATACCTAAAAACATTACCTCTTTAGCAACACTGGTCCTTTTAGTTTGCTAGGGCTGCCATCACAAAATACCACAAACTGGTGGTTTAAACAACAGAAATTTATCTTTACACAGTTCTGGAGGCTAGAAGTCCAAGATCAAGGTGTTAGCAGGTTTGGTTTCTTCTCTCCTTTTTTATTTATTTATTTATTTATTTATTTATTTATTATACTTTAAGTTCTGGGATACATGTGGAGAATGTGCAGGTTTGTTACGTAGGTATACATATGCTGCCATGGTGGTTTCCTGTACCCATCAACCCATCATCTACATTAGGTATTTCTCCTAACGCTATCCCTCCCCTAAGCTCCCCCACCTCCCAACAGGCCTCGGTATGTCAAGTTCCCCTCCCTGTATCCATGTGTTCTCATTGTTCATCTCCCACTTATGAGCAAGAACATGCAGTGTTTGGTTTTCTGTTCTTGCATTAATTTGCTGAGAATGATGGTTTCTAACTTCATCCATGTCCCTGCAAAGGACACGAGCTCATTCTTTCTTATGGCTGCATAGTATTCCATGGTGTATATGTGCCACATTTGCTTTATCCAGTCTATCATTGATGGGCATTTGGGTTGGTTCCAGGTCTTTGCTACTGTGAATTGTACTGCAATAAACATATGTGTGCATGTGTCTTTATAGTAGAATGATTTATAATCCTTTGGGTATATAGCCAGTAATGTGATTCCTGGGTATAACAGTATTTCTGGTTCTACATCCTTGAGGAATCACCATACTATCTTCCACCAAGGTTGAACTAATTTATACTCCCACCAACAGTGTAAAAGCATTCCTATTTCTCCATATCCTCTCCAACATCTGTTGTTTCCTGACTTTTTAATGATCACCATTCTAACTGGCATGAGATGGTATCTCATTGTGGTTTTGATTTGCATTTCTCTAGTGACCAGTGATGGTGAGCTTTTTTTAATATTTTTTTTTGCTGCATAAATGTCTTCATTTGAGAATTGTCTGTTCATATCCTTCACCCACTTTTTGATGGGGTTTTTTTTCTTGTAAATTTGTTTAAGTTCAAGTCTTTAATCCACTTTGAGTTAATTTTTGTGTAAGGTATAAGGAAGGGGTCCAGTTTCAGTTTTTTATATATGGCTACCCAGTTTGCTCAATACCATTTATTAAATAGGGAATCCTTTCCCCATTTCTTGTTTTTGTCAGGTTTATCAAAGATCAGATGGCTGTAGATGTGTGGTGTTATTTCTGAGGTCTCTGTTGCGTTCCATTGATTTATATATCTGTCTTGGTACCAGTACCATGCTGTTTTGGTTACTGTAGCCTTGTAGTATAATTTAAAGTGAGGTAGTGTGATGCTTCCAGCTTTGTTCTTTTTGCTTAGGATTGTCTTGGCTATGTGGGATTCATCTTGGTACCATATAAAATTTAAAGTAGTTTTCTAATTCTGTGAAGAAAGTCAATGGTAGCTCAATGGGAATAGCATTGAATCTATAAATTATCTTGGGCAGTGTGGCCATTTTCACAATATTGATTCTTCCTAATCATGAGCATGGAATGTTTTTTCCATTTGTTTGTGTCCTCTCATTTCCTTGAGCAGTGGTTTGTAATTCTCCTTGAAGAGGTCCTTCACATCCCTTGTAAGTTGTATTCCAAGGTACTTAATTATCTTTGTAGCAATTGTGAATGGGAGTTCACTCATGATTTGACTCTCTGTTTGTTTATTATTGGTGTATAGGAATGCTTGTGATTTTTGCACATTGATTTTGTATCCCAAGACTTTGCTGAAGTTGCTTATCAGCTTAAGGAGATTTTTGGGCTGAGACAATGGGGTTTTCTAAATATACAATCATGTCATCTGCAAACAGAGACAATTTGACTTCCTCTTTTCCTAATTGAATACCGTTTATTTCTTTCTCTTGCCTGATTGCCCTGGCCATAACTTCTAATACTACGTTGAATAGGAGTAGTGAGAGAGGGCATACTCGACTTCTGCCAGTTTTCAAAGGGAACGCTTCCAGCTTTTGCCCGTTGAGTATGATATTGGCTGTGGGTTTATCAAATATCTTATTATTTTAAGATACATTCCATCAATACCTAGTTTATTGAGAGTTCTTAGCATGAAGGGGTATTGAATTTTGTCAAAGGCCTTTTCTGCATCTATTGAGATAATCGTGTGGTTTTTGTCATTGGTTCTGTTTATGTGATAGAGTACATTTATTGATTTGCATATGTTAAATCAGTCTTGTATCCCAGGGATGAAGATAACTTGATCATGATGAATAAGCTTTTTGATGAGCTGTTGGATTCAGTTTGCCAGTATTTTACTGCAGATTTTCACATCGGTGTTCATCAGGAATATTGGCCTGAAATTTTCTTTTTTTGTTGTGTCTCTGCCAGGTTTCGGTATCAGGATGATGCTGGCCTTATAAAATGAGTTACAGAGAAGTCCCTTTTTTTCTATTGTTTGGAATAGTTTCAGAAGGAATGGTACCAGATACTTGGGAGGCTGAGGCAAGAGAATCACTTGAACCCAGGAAGCGGAGGTTACAGTGAGCCGAGATGGGGCCATTGCACTCCAGCCTGGGAAACAAGAGCAAAACTTTGTCTCAAAAGAAAAAAAAAAAAGAATTCTTACACTCAACAATAAAAATACATGTCCCAATTTTTTAAATAGGAAAAGGATTTGTATTGCTATTTCTCCAAAGAAGATATGCAAGATATGAGCACATGAAAAAACACTCAACATCATTAGTTATTAGGGAAATGCAGGTCAAAACCACAATGATATACCATTTCACACCCACTAGAATACTATCATAAAATAATAATAAGTGTTGGTAAGGATGTGGAGAAATTGGAACTCTCCTACATTGCTGGTGGGATTGAAAAATGATATAGCCACTTTGGAAAACAGTTTGACAGTTCCTCAAAAAGTTAAACAGAGTTATCATATGGCCCAGCAATTCCACACCCAAGAGAAATAAAAACATGCCCACATAAAAATTTGTACAATTTTTATGTGGACAGGTTTATGTGTACAGAAATAGTCATAACTGCAGTATTTATAATAGTGAAAAGTATAAATGATTCAAATATCCATCAGTGGTTGAAAGGATAAGCAAAACATGCTATATTCATACAATTGAGTATTAGCCAAAAACAGAAATGAAGTACTACTGATGTATGCTACATGAATGAACGTTGAAAATATTATGCTAAATGAAAGAATGAAGATACAAACAGCCACATATTGTATGATTCTATGCATGTCAAATGTCCACAGTAGGCAAACTAATAGAGACAGAAAATAGATTCATGGCTGCAAGGAGTTGGGGCAGGAGAAATATGGAAAGTGACTGTTAAGGGGTACAGAATTTCTTTTTGGGATAATGAAAATATTCTGGACTTAGTCATGATTGAGGCATAATTTTGTGAATAGCATTATTCATGGTAGCTATGTTCTATAGTATAGCTATGTTCAATGCTGCTGCATTATTAAGTTAGAGAATACTGAGCCATTGCTCCTAAGGGAAATACACCATTGGGTTCCCACAAGCTTCTGGTCACATTTTCATCAACCAATCAATATATAACCTTGTTCTAGGTATGTTTCTATTTAAAGATACTTTATATATGTTTCTTTTTTTTTTCTTTTTTCTTTTTTTTGAGATGGAGTTTCACTCTTGTTGCCCAGGCTGGAGTGCAGTGGCACAATCTCAGCTCACTGCAAGCTCCATCTCCCAAGTTCAAGTGATCCTCCTGCCTCAACCTCCCGAGTAGCTGGAATTACAATGCCTACCACCACACCCAGCTCAGTTTTTTTATGTTTAGTAGAGACAGGGTTTCGCCATTTTCTGCAGGCTGGTCTTGAACTCCTGACCTCAGGTGATCTGCCCGCCTCAGCCTCCCAAAGTGCTGGGATTACAGGCGTGAGCCACCGCACCCAGCCTATATGTTTCTTATAATTAATTATATGTGGGTTTTTAATACTAAAACACTAGCCAAGAAAGGTTTAATATTTTCCCGACCCTGGGTAATATGAATGTAAATTTCTTTGGCTTTCATCCTGGCAACAATACTGCCCACTACGCCTTTCTTTTCTAGTTGGTTATCATCTCGTGCATCTGCAAATTTTGCATCTCTTCTATCTTTTCCATAGCTTCATCATATTATATAGATGTTATTTTAGCACTTTCTGGGGCAATCTCATGTACAGGTTGGCAAATTTCCTCTTCTTTTTTCTGGATGTACTGCTTTGTTGATTCATCAACATTGAACTCATAGGCAGTAGCACTATAATCATGCCTAAATGAAAATTTTATTTTATTTTATTTATTATTATTTTTTCTTGAGACAGAGTCTTATTCTGTTGTCCAGGCTGGAGTGCAGTGGCACAATCTTGGCCCACTGCAACCTCTGCCTCCCAGGTTCAAGTGATTCTCCTGCCTCAGCCTCCTGAGCAGCTGAGACCACAGGCATGCACCATGCCCGGCTAATATTTTGTATTTTTAGTAGCAACAGGGTTTTACCATGCTGGCCAGGCTAGTCTTGAACTCCTGACTTCAGGTGATCTGCCCATCTTGGCCTCCCAAAGTGCTGGAATTACAGGCATGAGCCACTGAGCCTGGCCCTGAATGAAACTTATCTAACACTTGTTTTCTCCACAAGGTACATAACCTTTTTGCTCTTAGAAACACTAGTCAGCACTTCAACACTATGCTCGGGAACCATTTTAAATGGTGAAATCATCAACCAAAAACACAAAAATGTGAAAAACTTGGCACTAAATGGACCATGAAAAGGACACTTGTCTGTAGTATGAGTTGAAACCAGAAGCCAGAGCATTGTCTTGCTCAAGCTCTGCTGGGAATATGCATATTCAGTGACTCAAATTTTTTGCCACTCCGCACATGTCTTCAGATGATTAGGAAAGTGTGATACCTTTTGATTTTGGGGTTACAAGTAAATATTAGCTCAATTGGTAAATTCACAAATTCAGAATCCATGAATAATAAAGATCAATTCTACCAAAAAAGCACTTAGTTGTCCACTTTAAAAGTTAACTTTATGGTACATGAATTTGTGAATTATATCTCAATAAAGCTCTTTTTTCTTTTTTTAGTTTAAACTTAGTTTTTAAAACTTAGTTTAAAAAAAAGAAAGAAAGAAAGAAAGCTGGGCATGCTGGCTCATGCCTATAGTCCCAGCTACTTGGGAGGCTGAAGCAGGAGGATTGCTTGAACCCAGGAGTTTGAGACCAGCCTGGACAACAAAACATAATGAGGCGGTGTCTCTAAAAAAAGAAGGAGGTTGGGCGTGGTGGCTCACAGCTGTAATCCCAGCACTTTGGGAAGCCAAGGCAGGCAGATCATCTGAGGTCGGGAGTTAAGACCAGCCTGACCAACATGGAGAAACGCCGTCTCTATTAAAAATGCAAAAATTAGCTGGGCATTGTGGTGCATGCCTGTAATCCCAGTTACTAGGGAGACTGAGGCAGGAGAATCACTTGAATCTGGGAGATGGAGGTTGCTGTGAGCTGTCGTGCCATTGCACTCCAGCCTGGGCAACAAGAGTGAAACTCAGTCTCAAAAAAAAAAAAAAAAAGAAAGAAAGAAAAAGAAAAGAAGAAGGAGAAGAAGACTGCTAAGTGTTTCAGTGAGCATTTCTATAATCAACATATAAAACTCATCATCAGCCAGCCACAGTGGCTCACACCTGTAATTCCAGCACTTTGGGAGGCTGAAACAGGTGGATCACTTAAGTGCAGGAGTTAGAGACCAGCCTGGCCAACATGGTGAGACCACATCTCTACTAAAAATACAAAAACTGGCTGGGTATGGTGGTGCATGCCTATAATCTCAGCTACTTAGGAGGCTGAGGCATAAGAATCATTTGAAAGCAGGAGGCAGAGGTTGCAGTGAGCCGATTGCACCATTGCACTCCAGCATGGGCAATGAGCAAGACTATGTCTCTAAATAAATAAATAAATAAAAGTCGTGACTGTCTGTGGCTTTCTTTTTTACTCCCATGTATTCTGTGTAACAGAAAAATGCCATGCTATTCCTTAAAAGAATGAGATTGATGAGTAGGGTGCGGCAGAGCAGGAGGAGACCCAGAAAGAAGACTTCCTAGGCTCATTACAATGCTCCACACCCCAGTTCCTACCCTCTTGAGGCCTGCTTGTTCATCTCTTTCTTTGATTTCACTGTAATCATGACCCCTTCTTGCTTAAGCTAGTTCAGGTAGATTTCTATTTCTTGCCACCAAAATAATTCTAATAATACTGTAACCACCCAATGGGTTCACCTTGCCCACTGCCTAGATAGAGCTGATTTATCAAGACAGGGGAACTGCAATAGAGAAAGAGTAATTCACACAGAGCCAGCTGTGCAGGAGATCAGAGTTTGATTATTACTCAGATCAGTCTCCCTGAGCATTCGGGGAGCAAAGGTTGTTTTTTTTGTTTTTGTTTTTGAAATGGAGTTTCACTCTTTTTGCCTGTGCTGGAGTGTAGTGGTGTGATCTCAGCTCACTGCAAACTCTTCCTCCCAGGTCCAAGCTATTCTCCTTCCTCAGCCTCCAAGTAGCTGGGGTTACAGGCGCCTGCCACCACACCCAGCTAATACTTTGTATTTTTAGTAGAGACGGCGTTTCTCCATGTTGGTCAGGCTGGTCTCAAACTTCTGACCTCAGGTGATCTGCCAGCCTTGGCCTCCCGAAGTGCGGGGATTACGGGTATGTAATCCGTAAACTAAGTTTCTACAAACGATAAACTAAGTTTCTCCCAAAGTTAGTTCAGCCTACACCCAGGAATGAACAAGGACAGCTTGGAGTTTAGAAGCAAGATGAAGCTGATCAAGCCAGATCTCTTTCACTGTCTTAGTCACAATTTTGCAAAGGCAGTTTCAATCCAACACATTTTTAGCCACTTTTCTGGGATTATCTGACAAAACAATGAATGAGTATAATTATTTCTTCAACTATAACTTAAACAGATATTAAGATGACGGTGAAGCATCAGACTGTGAATTCGTGAGGGCAAGATGTTATCTTTTCATCTTTGGTCTACCTTAAATTCAGACTTGCCATCCATTCAGCATAAGGAAAATGTTGAAATGTAAGGTATTCCTGGCACTGCAGGCTGTGCGTTAGTGTCCCTGGAACAAGCACTCCTTTGTGAATGATAACAACTTGGTGTGTGGTCCTGACTTTATCACCAACTAGTCTTGAGAACTCAATAAAATGAGGAAAGCGGAAAAATCATCAGAGATTTCAAAGGCCTCTTGCCTAGTCTGATATTTTCTCTTAGGTAAATGAAACATACTTCTAAAAATAGTTTATATGATGGATTATCTTACTTCCTGGCCTGGAAGAAAGAGTGTAGTAAGATAATCAATCATGTATAAACCTTCTTCCTTTCTCCCTGACAGAAGACAAATGTCAATTTAGGCTGGCTCAGTCCAGTGCATCCCAGATCAAGTCACAGCGTCCACTAAGCACTATTCTAGCTCTCAGCTGAATTCGCAAATCCCTATTAAGATTAGCATACACAATTAAAGTGGTATTTTAGTGGAGAGACAGGGTATTTTTATTTTAACAGGACAAAAAAGAAGGCAAGCATCATTCCCTCCTCATTTGCTCCTCTGTACAAGAGCCTAAGGCCCAAGAGAGCATTTCCCAGGTGATCGGAGCTACTAGTGCACTGCAGTCTGGAAGCGTCAGGGTGAAGCAGCGGCTTTCAAACTTTAGCTTGCAGCAGAATCACATGGCAGCCTTGTCACAATCACATGGCTGGGCTCCACCCCAAAGTTCCTGATTCAGTAAGTACAGGGTGGGGCCAGAAATTTTGCATTTCTCACAAATTCCCACAGGGAATGAACTGTTGGTTGTTGGTTGAGAATCTTACTTTTAAAACCAGGGAGGTAGAGAACCTCAGGGAGTTGATAGTTGGAGTCAGGTTATTTTATGTCTGAGTGGTCGTCAAATTGGAACATTATTTAATATATCAGAGATAAAAGTGAAGAGAACCTCCATAAATGTTTTCATTGTGGTCTTCATTTTTCCTGTTTTTAATTTTGCTAAAGAGGTAGGGAGCTTCTCTTAAGAGTTTTCTAGATCATTAAGTATATCTCCTTTCAAAGTCCCATGACATGACATACCAATTGAAAGAAACCTGTTCCCTCTTGAATCATCTATTTGATGGCTATGTAATGTGAGAACAGCTCTTTAATGAAACCGGTACATTTAAGCCTTTCATAAATGTTTTATGCCACTTCCTTTATCAATAGAGACTCCCCTTCTCCCCAAGTTAATCTTAAAAATGCAGTCTTCTGACACTCCTTTATGAGTGCCTACTATGCACAAGGAATTAGATTAGGGACTATGGGAAATACAGATATCTAAATGTGCTACAACACAATTATATTGTATTGTGGAGTTAAGTATACAAAGCAGAAGATGTCATGTGGCCTTACAAGGGCATAAGCAAAGTTCCATAAAGGTCCAGAAAGGGACCTATTTTGAAGAAGAAATTATGGGTAGCTTCATGGTATGGATTTTATTTTTCTCAAGGTTTTGAGCTTCTGGAAATTTGGCCCTTTGTTACTTGGTGTTTAATGCTTTTTATGGTACTACAAGTGATTCCAGCTAACATCAGTGGTATAACATTGTCTCTCTAAGAAATAAAAAAGGAGAGAAAGCTGCATAGGACAGAAGACAGTAAAGGGTTTTCTTCACTGAAATGGGAACCTAGAAGTCATAGTAGCATAACTGGTTCCTCACAGTAGTTCAGTGGAACTCCCTACTCTAACCTTGTCTCTTCTTCCGTCACACACACACACTCACACACACACCTCCCACACACACTGCCCTTTCACCTTACCCATGTGCTAAGCCAGCTGGGCATTGCAATTTTAGAAAGAGCAGAGAAGAAGTGCACAAAAACACATTAGTCACCTTATAAACCAGAGCTGCTGAAACAAACATTCTTGCAGTTTCACTGGAACTATTCATATTTAACACTAGAATAAATAGTGTTGTGCATACTAATCTCTTGAGTATTTCAAAATAAATATGTCAGAATACGAGTGAAATTTGAACTGTGCCATAACTTTTTATTCAATGTGTATTTAGTTCAATTAGATATACACTCCTGATACTTAAAATTGAGATGGAGAGTAAAGCATCTCAAAATTTTTAGCAGCAGGTGGAAAAAAAGTACCTATACCACATTGCTATATTATAAAGAAAATTTTAGGCCAGGCATGATGGCTCGCACCTGTAATCCCAACATTTTGAGAGGCCAAGGTTGGAAGATTACTTGAGCCCAAGAGTTTGAGACCAGCAACATAGTGAGATCCTGTCTCTACAAATTATTTTTTAATTAGCCAGGCATGGTGGCATGCACCTGTAGTCCCAGCTGCTCCAGAGGTGAAGGTAGGAGGATGGCTTGAGCCTTGGAGGTGAAGTCTCCATTGAGAAATGATCATGCCACTGCACTATTGTGTGGGTGACAGAGCAAGACCCTGTAAGAACCTGTTTAGAAAAAAAAAAAAAAGAGAGAAGAAGAAATTTTTAAATGTGGTCTTCATACATAATGCTATGGTTTTTGGCTGTTATTTAATTAACATAAGTGCATTTCACTTTTAAAGTCAGAGTAGAACAAAACAATCTGTATTATAAGAGTTCTGTTTTTTAAACCATGTGGGCGACTCTCTCAAGTACACCCACACTCCTCTTTTTTGAGTGTGTACTTTTCACACACACAAAAAAAACTGGGCACAGTGGCTCACACCTGTAATTCCAGCATTCTGGGAGGCTAATGCAGGAGGATCATTCCAGATCAGTCCTGAAGACTTAGCAAGATTCAGTCTCTATTAGAAATCACATTTATTTATTATTTTCTATATAAATAATATATATGTCATATTATACAAAGACACACACCCCCAAGTGAATGATTTTTCAGTTTCCTTTTAATTCTAGACCCTTGAAGACCATTAAACTCCTTTTATTAAATGATTGAAGCATGTATAATCATACCTTTTAACTGGTGCTGGTGATCACGCATACTACTCAATTCAGAGCTAAGCTTCCCTCTTAAACAACATGCAAGAAGAAAAACGTTTGAATTATTTACAGAGCGAAGGCTGTGCCAGTGGAATTAAGGCTATAGCAATGTAAGCAGAAATATAGAAATCTATGAAGTATAATAGGAAGCATAATATTAAGTTGTGTCACTAGTTGTAAGACTGGATAACTCACTTCAGATCTCTGGGTCTTACTTTCTTCATCTATAAAACAGAGTATTTGGACTTGATAAGTGGCTCTGAACTAGAATAGGCCTCAGAATCCCCGTGCCCAGCTATACCCCACACTACTACCCCATCCTAGGCCTGGCAGGTGCTGTCCAACAAGGTTCTCTAGGCCATTCTTCATAGACTTCTGGATTCCTTCCACCTCCCATCTAAGATTCTCTAACCTATGAAATGTATCTTTGTTTTCTCTCACGTCTCAAAGTGGAGCCAAATAAGAGAAACTTAAATGCACTTAAGTTAAAGTGCACTTAAAGCCAAATAAAAGAAACTTATAGGCACTTAAATGGAAATTTGAATATTTATTAAACAAAGATGTTTTCCTATCTTATTCTGGTTGAAATCCTAGAATTCAACCTCCCAGAGGCCGTTGTAAACTTGGGCTTTATCTAGAGCTTTAAAAACAAAACGTGATTCTATATTCTTTTAAAACTCTCAAAACGATACTGGCCTCAACGCTTGTTCTGTTTCATAATGGAATGTCTTTTTTTGTTGTTGTTATTAAAGTTTGTTCAGAAAAAAATAAAAAATAAACGCTTGAATAGCCGTTTAATCATAATCAAAATAACATTGGTTGAGTGTCCTTTTCTGCCTGATACAATGCTAGAAAATTCATAAGACAAGAGAAAAAGGAATCATTCTTGGTCTTGAAAATATGTTTCAAAATCAATAGCATAAATAACCAGCATTGAAGGCTTATGGTTTCATGATTCCAGATACAGAATTTCATGATGCATCATGAATTCTTTTTTTCCCCAAAGCACTTGAATATTTATTATCTATTTTTATCTGTAGATCAACCTTTTGAAATACACACACAAGGCATTTTCATTCTTATACAATAAACTAAAAACAAGATTAGATTTCTTGTTTTCTGTGAACGAGTTCGGAAAGGTGAATAATCTTTGTAGCCCCAATGTCTAGCGCAACATAGATGCTCAATAAATACTTGAATAACTGGATGTGTTGCCTTCTTTCTCCAACTAACTCTCCCAGGCAAGCAAGCAGCAGGCTGCCTGGACTACTCTGAATCCTCACACACGATACCAGGAGAATGAGCATCTACTTTCTTGGCTTGGAGCTGCTGATTTCTGGGGTTTTCTTCCAAGTGGCAATGCAGTGACTAGACCAGGAGAGACACTGAGGACACGTAACCACATGCCTTATTATTTTCCACTGACTTCAAGGATGCTTTTAATTATCTCCTGATTGCGGGGCAGCCTCAGCCTCACTGCCTTTTATAGCAATTGTAGCAGCTACAACTTCGGAATGGCTTGACAACTGTTCACACTTATTCATCTTTGTGCAGCATCTCACAGAAGGCCTCAATTTAGGGTTCAATAAACATGTGTTAAATTGAATTACAGAGGCTGCTAGGTCTAAAAAATACTGATGTGTAGCTCCCATGCCTAGAGATTCAGATTTAGTTGGTCCTCAGTATGGCCTTGCATCAGTGTATAAAAGTTTTTTTAGGTGATTTGAAGGTGCAGCCAAGGCTGACAACTATTGAATAGTCAGTCTTCATACACCCTCTCCTTTATTAAGAGGGAGATTAGTAGTTCATAAACACACAAACACACACACACACGATGTTAAAGAGAGACTAGCATCTTTTTTTTTTTTTGAAAGAAAGAAAAAGAGAGGAAAGAAAGTGAGAGTGAAAGAAAGAAAAAAAGAATGTAAGAGAGAAAGAAAGAGGAAGAGAAAGAGGGAGAGAGAACGGGATTCTTGTTCTATTGCCCAGGCTAGAA